>JAMKQA010122452.1:0-11810 GCA_024699735.1 Posidonia australis | reverse complement strand
TCCAATCCTCCACAGATGAACCTCACATGAAACCCTAGATCTGGAGAGAAGAGGGAGGTGTTCTCTCTATTCAATGGGAGTCAAAATTAGGGTTACACAAATGACAAAAAGGTTACATAATCTGTGCCTTAGCCTACTTAAATACTAGAGCACCCAAATGGTCAAATGACCAAACAACCCTGAAACAAAAACATAATTCAAGACATATTTACAACACTATGAAGCTAGAGCATGTCAGTGAGCGACATACTCCCCAAATGGTTCTTGGAGTCTTTGTTAAAGGGCGACCAAATCCTCCTGCTTTGGGATTAGGTCCAAGTTGAAGGAGTATTGCTCTAGGAACATTTGACTAAGGTCATTCCAAGTCTTAATGGAAGGAATATTGAGTGAAGTGAACTACTTATGTGTGGGCCTAGTAAGACTTTTTTGGAACAAGTGAATAAGTAATCTTTCGTCAACCTGTAGCTGAGTGTGATCTTCGCAATACACCTTGAGGTGGGAAATGGAGCAGCTCTTACTGTAATATTTTTAAATTCTGGGATATGGAAATTAAAAGGGAGTATAGCCTTTGGAAAGAATCAAAGGTCCTAGAATTGGTAGGACTAGCAGTCCCTGTCCTACACTATGAATAGTTCTCTTTCTAAATCGCTCGTCCTTGCAAGAACAGCATCTGAGATCACTACTGTTGAGGTAGGTGTAGTTGGGGTGGGTCTTTTATACACCATGTGAATCACACCTAGGTGCTCCTCCATATCCACAATCTTACCACTTGATGTCATGGCATGATGGCTGACATACTCGTGCATGGTTGTTGAGTGCAATGGTATGAATGTTGAAGCCTATGTCTGATGTAGGGGAGCGGAATAGATAGTATGGTATGTTTTGTTGGGTGTAGAGTGTGGGAGCAACAATTGTTGCACCGATATAGATTCAGCCAGCAGGCTTGGGGAATGTTGTGCACTAGCCATACCAAAAGGTTGGCCACTAGATGATGGAGTAACATGCTATGGATAGTGAGGCGATAATGCAAGCGGTAGCGTCAACGCCCCTATCACTAGAGTAGTGAGAAGCTGTGGCGATGATAGAGGTAGAGGTGTAGTGGGTGTAGCCTAAAACACAGGAGCAAGTTGTAAAGGAACTTCGAGAGCAAGAACAGATGTGACCAAAGTAGGATCAAGTGAAAGGGCCATACCCTACAGCTTTTGGGTGAGGCCGAATAGATGCTACACCTACATGGCCAAAGACCCACCAATAGCAACACCGAGGGCTAGGAGTGAGAACAAAATAGACGCAAAAGGCCACTGGAAACCATACTATCTGAAAGGTAGAAAACCTATCATAGAGGCTGCTGCAACAGGCTAGGTGTCAAATGTGTCAGGGCCCTGGAGAGGGAAGGACGTCGGCATCTCTAGAGCTCGAGTGATGATCATAGTGATAGACTCGATAATAGGCTCCAGACCAGTCAGGGTATGCCAGTGCCTTGCAATAAGAGGGAGAGAGCCCCTTTTCACTTGGAAGTGGTAAGCATGAGGAGAGGAGGGAGAAATTGAGGTCAAAGTGAAGGAAGGAGGGATCGAAATCGAGATCTTTAAAGCAGCAATAGGGTCGAAATTGCTGATGCACTAGACCAAGGTTGATCGTGAGCTTGTATGAATAGGGCTACGATAATAAACAAGGGGTGAAGCCTACGATGAGCTATCGTTGAAAGCGATGAATAGCTCAAGAAATGATGATCGAGAAATTGAGTCACAAAAGGGAGTCAACGAAAGGAACATATGAGCTTCGACTAAGGATCTCGCACACTAACCTATAAAGAAAGCAACAAATAGACATCAAAACCCAAGGGATGAAGAAAAAAGCACAATGTAATGGTTATTACGGTGGCATGGATGGCACAGAAGTACATGAATGCTTCTAAAGTGCACTCTCTCACTAGCTAAGTGTGTCCTAGTAGGCTGTTTACTCTAGACTCTCTCTGGGGTATGTAGGTCTTTGACTCAGGATAGAAAGTATGGTCCCATCCTCCTTCCTAGCCAAAGCATAGGTGACGAATGATGATGTATTGATGGCCTCAACCCCTATAGTAACAAGAAGTTGTACCCTCTACTAAAACCAACATGACCCCAAATAAGAGGAGACAGATTAGCAATACATCCCACACCAAAGCCATAGAATGAGCAACCAGAACTATCCTTCTCAGGTTGAGTTAGTGGACTCTGGAGAGGAGAAGATGCATGCGCCTATATGATCAATCATATAAATATGCTTGGTGTTTCTTACCTGCATTTTTATTAAGTTAGGGAAAGAAAGTGCGGATTTGTCTCTAGTTATGCCTTATTGCTTGTTTTTTTGTATTTGTCATTTTTAGTTTAAATCAAAGGGGGAGGCAAACAAGCTTCTACTTTCCTAGGCATGGCAAATGTGAAAAGGGGAAAGATACATTCAATCATGGCACACAAGGAATCATATAACAAGCAAAAGGCAAGGCCACGGCATGTGCAAGTGTTGTGTTGACATGATGATGAAAATGGGAAAACATCCAACACATCAATAGGCATGTAACATGGCATGTGTGGCTGCGGTGACATAGCATGTGTGGCTGCGGTGACATAGCAAATGTGCAAAGGAAAACATCTACCAAGCAAAAGGCATGAAATTTAGCATTAAGCAAAAAACATAAGACATGATAACAAGAGCAAGCAAGGCAAGACAAGCAAGCAAACAAGTGAGTGAAATGCGAAAGCAAGTGGGGAAAAACCTAAAACAAACGTTCCTATTACCATACCAACAATTGCTTCATGGGAGGTGTGGTAGGCCAAACACATGAACTTATAAACCCACAGTCAAATGGTGAATCCAAGGAAGGACACTCGACTCAAAAACACTAAATGCTAAAGTCTCCACCTAGTCTACTCAAAATTTGAAGGTGAGGAAAACCAAATATAAAGAAAAATACGATAAAAATGATGAAAGTATGAAAATGCAATAATCTGTGCCAAAAGGATGCGATATATTGGCCATTATATGTCAAAGAAAGGGTAAGGACTCTTGTTATGCATAGAGAAGGTATTAAGCACCTCTATACACCTGATGAAGTGGCCTTTCATGGCTAAGTCAGCTTGCATATGTGGCTAAATGTAGGCATTTGATTGCCAAATGATGTATGCCCTTAGGCAATATGCTTGATGCCATGTCATGATGCATAAAACATGCAGATATGTCAAATTAGGATGCGAGAAATCCAAGGAGAATCATCAAGTCAAGTAAGCAAAGTGCTCTATAACACTGTCCAAGTTCTAAATCTTTGTTGTGCGTTGGTTACTTGCACTGGATGATTGCACTATGTGATCACACTTCATGATCATGCTAGATAGATCAACTACAAAGTCACGTCCTGGTTTTTATTGTTTCAAACAGCAAACTTCATCACTCAAAACACAATAAGAGAAGCATGAAATCAATCATGGAAACACCAAATAAGTTGAAGAAGACACCCAGGAACAACTAGAAGCAATAAAAAACAATCCGATGATGTATGCATTGCCTCCTCCACCTCCCTCATGTTGTGTTAGTGTTCGTTTGGTCCAACAACAATGGAGAAGGCTGAGGACATCTAAAATACAATGACGATGCACGAGGGGCGAAGAGGAAGCAAGAAAGAGGAGAAAACATGCAATGCAAGGCAAAAACACATGGATGCATGGGTCCTTTATTCTGCTTAGCGTCAACAAGTCCATCTGTCATGGACAAGGCGATTGATCAGAAAGAAAAGCCAAGGACTTGAGGTGACATCACGATGGATACAAGGACAAATAAAGTAATGTGGGTATGAGTCCTATTCGAGCTCAACAAGATTCAGCCTCAATCGAAGCCATGAACCCATCTTGGATGAGCGTATGCATGTTGTCGAAAAGTAGGATGGAAAATTTGATGTAAAAAGCCATCAAAAACTAGCGAAGGAAGGAAGCTCCATGTCTACATTGCAAGGCTAGGGAAGACTTGCTTACCTAGGTGTGGTTCGGGATGTGCTCTAGGCTAGTGGAGCTTGCAGTGATGCTCCCCAAAGCTCAATAGTGATGGTCGAATATAGTAATGGACAAGGACGGTGAGGCTACACTTGGACAGGAATGTACCTCTCAAATTCACTCAAGTGAAGCAAGTGGATGGAGGAGGTGAAGGCTTGGCCAAAGGGTGCTCTCCCTCTTTTTGTGTGTGTAGTGTTGGGTGGCTTCATGTAGGGAATGTTGGTTACGGGCAAAGGCTGGGAACGCAAGGAAGCAAGTGCAAGGATACAAGTGACTGTGAGAGAGCAAGTGTGCTAAGAGAGATTGAGAGACATCTCATGTAAGTGGTGATGGTAGTTATATAGGAAATTAGGTTGAATAGGAGCGGTTGATGCATATCAACTTTGAAAAGGATGGCTTGGATTGGCTTTAAGGGATAGGATTGGTATTTTAGTGATGGGATAGGGTTGTGATGGTCCCATAACACTATGGTGCATGCTTAGATCTGTGTAAGCCAATGAGGTTAAAGGATTAGGTGCTCCATAATTAGGAAGGGCCACTGAATCCTTCAATCTACATTAATCTAACATAGGGCACTTCACCAACATTTCATGCTAGATACTCGCATGGATTAGTTATGCTGATTGGTACCGCTAGTAAAGTATGCCTGTGTGTCATACTACTGAATCATGCTTGACCTATTGCTGGGCCAGCTTCTTGAACATTTGGGCCACACAAGGGCTCTAGGTTTGTGATATGGTGAAGGCTTACGGTTTGAGTGAACTCGAGATGTTTGGTTGGTTTTGAAGAGGTGCTTGGGTCTACCACGACTAGAGCACGTCCTTCCAAAGGAGCCTACCGATAAGCGACTGCAAAACTGGGGTATCTACAATGGCTATACAGTTTATCCACTAATTCAATCACCATGTAGACCTGATTCTACATAGTGTTCCATAAAATGTATTATCCAATCCATAAAACCATCAAAATCAGAAATGAAATTAGTTCATCTAAAGAAAAAGTTGGTGAGTCTTTCTAGAAATATTTCTATAAGTTTAAGAATCTCTTAGCTCAATGTCCACCTCATGTTGTAGAGAAATGAAGACTACGTCAAATGGTAACACTTGAATTTTCATTGCCTTCTTTGTTGTGCAATTTATTGAAATAACTGAAGGCACATGTGAGTGATGGATGTTTCTAGTGCAGATTGATGATGCATAGTACCAATGCGAATTGGTGGCACGATGCCTTGTGAAAGTTTTCAGCAATTCAATACTCATTGTTGGTTTTGGTGATGTAATTTGTTTTGGTTGATGTTAACTTGATGTTTTGAGGACGAGTTGATGCATAGATCCTAGTGGAGATTTATGATGAATAATTTTGGATTTATTGGAGATTAGTGTGGAATTTAGGTGCACTAGATTATTGGTTTCCTCTTTCTCAAGCCATTTGATTTGATGATAAGTGATTATGTGGAACTAGATTTTTGGTGCATGGGAGCACTCCTGTATGTGGCATGCTTGAGGAGTGCTTTTTGCAAGTGTGGAGAGTTATGTTGCCTTGTGCCTACATGGTTGTGCTAGTGGCTTAGGTGGAGTGTTTTGTGCTATGGTGTGCATACGTCCTTTTTTTCCTACTTCCTTAATGAAAATTGGCTGAATTACATTGACATTTGACGTTTCTAATCAAACATAGCAACTACGAAAGTAGTGGCTATTTCCCTCCTTAGACATAAAAACAACTTACTTATCATCAAGATACAATAACAAAGTCCATTGCATTCTATCTCAATGACTACATCCTACATTACCAAGATTGCCAAATTCCCCTTCACTTCAGTAAATAACAAGAGAAGTAGACATACCAAAGGTGATGGTGATATATACTACTACACACAATGTAAATATCTATGGTAATACTAAATTACCAAAGAAGCAAATGAATTGGAGATATTGGATATCAATCTAAGCTTCAACCTTTGCAAGCTTGATGGCTTTGAACTCTAGATGCAGTAACTTGAGCTCATCCATGGTGTTGGCATGGATGTTTCTTCCACTACACGGCTATATATAAGGAGTGTAGCCACCCTGTTTCTCTCCATTCTTCTCATCTCTTCTCGTTCTCCTTCTCCTGTATGAGTGAGAGAGAGAGACTTGAGAGGAGTCTATTCTCTTCTTCCTCCTTAGCTGAGGGAGTGTGTGGGTGAGGTAAGAGTTCCTCACTGTGTGTTTGCTTGTGCTTATGGGAAGAAGGTGAGCACCAGACAACGCCATCCATTCCACCGTGGTTGTGAGCTCATGAAGGTAAGTTTAGTTTCATAATGGTGGGGAATCGCCTCCCACTATTCCTGCATGTCGATTTCGGTTGTGGATCTTGGCATGCATGTCTAATTTGTGTTGTTTTCTTGTTGTCGGTCACTGTGTGGATAGTTACAACAAGCTTGTAGGGTGAAAGGTGAGCTTTGGTTATCGTCCATGCGTGAGCAAGCTGGGAGAGGATAGTTTTTGGGTTTTCCGTGTGTTGGGTTCTCCCTTCATTGTCTGCTTGCACAAGTTTAGTATTGAACATTGGTTGTTGGCTCTTGATGGGTGCTATGTGGCTTGAGCATGCTCAATGGGAGGTAGGAGAGCCATGACTTTGAGCTCTAGCGTTTGAGGTTATTGACGTTGAGTTTGGCCATTTGTGGATTCCTATGTGCTTCATTCAAGGTACACACCCAGGTTATTTCTCCATTTTGTGCTAAAATCTTGTGATATATTGTCTCATGTGTGGAATAGTTGTGTGGAAGATTTGTTATATTTTTATATTATTTTACAAGATTTTTATAGTGAATAATCAGATGGGTTCATGCTTGATATTCACTATTCATTATATATGTATGTATTGGCTTTGATCTATGATATCTTGTGTTTTACATATCTAATTCCTATTTTTTTCGTCTCAAATGGTAGATAATTTTGATATCTTCATTTTGATACCTTATATGCAATTTTTGGATTAGTATGGCAAAATCTAGAGTTGTTTTTAGAGTTTGCTCTGTTTTTTTACTGAGGGTGTGTAATGCTGGCTCGTAATACTAGCTCATATTACTGGCACATCATTCAGGCGAGTTTCCTAGCGTAACAATGTTATGTTTCGATTCTATAAGTGGTATTGAGTTTTTCTTAAAATATTGTTTTTCAAAGAGGTTTAAGAAAATGTTGAGGATGTTTTTGAAAATATTTTTCAATAGTTTTGTTATGGACCAAGAGATTAGAGGGTCATGTTGCCAGTACTAGGGGATATGATGATATTCCTAAGCGATCAAGTATGAAGCCTTGGTTGAGGTTCTAAGACCAAGAGGCCATTAGTATGTGTCATCGAATCTTAGAGGTATGACACTCCTAGATTGGCTTTCATGAGACCGAGATTGAAGTCCATAGGTTGAAGTGCTGACTAGACTCGAAGGTATGATACTTTAGTTGTTCCAGGCATTGAGACTTGGGGTGTTGGCTAGACCCAAAGGATAGAGACTCTAGTTAAGAAAGGGTTAGCACTTTGAGGGTTTTTCAGAGAGGATGGACTTCAAGATGGGTAAGTTTCGCGCAAGGTAGTTTGTCTGTGGTAGTATTGCACACCTCAATGGCTACTTGTGAGTAGAGTTTGTTGCTGGGACCAAGCAGCATGACTTCATTGTTTGGTTTGCCTATGTGGCATTAAGATTTTCTATGTTTTCGCTTCTATGGCATTGAGCTTGAGATGGCATTCTAGATGCACATCTTTTAGTTTGAGTGTATCATGGTTTTCAGAGTTTTAGCCTTCATAGCTTGAGTTTTGGGAAGATGCCATTTTAGATTTTCAGCATGCTTTCGAGTGTTAGTAGATTCACAGTAGTGATTATGGATTTTAAAGTTATGGTTTTGAAACTATTTGGCTCTTGTTAGGTTTTGTTCTTGATTTTATTGTTTTTATGTGGGGTGTGTACTAGATGACCTTTTTTATGGTCACTCATGCGTGTTTTGTGGTTTTTAATTTGTAGGTGCAAGTCATAGTTGGTTGTATTACTAGTCATTATAGCTAGAGTCACTTAGCCACACACTATAGGACCCATGGAAGGTGTGACCATGCCGACCCGAGGAGGTCCCGGCGTAGAGTCGCTCTAGAGGGAAGGAGATCACAACCATGCCAAGATGGCGAAGGTGCAAGGATGCATAAAAGAAAAAGAAAAGAGGAGTCGCCACCTAGTCTTTTAAGGGAAAGACGAGGAAAACCACAAAAAAGATTGGATGCATGAGGTGTAGATGTGATGGCTGGATGTCTGCTAACCAGGGGATGGGTAAGGATTCCTATTATGCACGAGGAAGGTGTTAGGCACACTAGTACGCCCGATAAACTCTGTCTTTCTAGTCTAGATTGCTTGCTAAAGGCTAGATGGATGTCTGCTAAACCTGAATCATGCTCTAATCATGCTAATATGTATGCCATGACAAGACTGGATGGATATGCAAGACAGTGTGAGAAAATTATGAAGAAATCCACATGAATTGACAAAATCGCAAAAAATCACATGAAATGACGAGGTTTTGTTAAAGAACGCTTCTGAAAAACATAATGATATCAAAAAGATGACAAGACAAGTCAACTCGAGTCCTCGGAATCATGAAAAAAAAGTGAAAATCAAAAAGGGGAAAATAATCCGTGGTAGGGACAAATGTCGGCGTTCAGGCCTGTTAATGTACACCCTTGGGTGATGAGACCCAAATCAAATAAAAAATTTGAAATGTTGGATTAAAGCCAATCAAATCGGATATCAGATAAGAAACTCTGAAGACAAAGTGAATCGGAATCATGGAGAAAGTCATGAAAATCAAAAAGGGGAAAATAATCCGTAGTGGAGACGATGTCGGCCCTCAAACATGTTAATGTACGCCCTTGGGCGATGAAGTCCAAATCAAATCAAAAATCTGAAATGTTGGATTAAAAGAAGTTAAATCGGATATTGGATAAGAAATTCTGAAGACAGAGTGAAGAAAGAAATCTACGAAGGAAAGGCATGAGATGCCGGCTCACTAAATGCAAATGTGAGGAAAAAGGATATGAAATGCATGGATAAATGCCTAAATATGCAGAAACTCTAAAGAATAACTTAGACATGGACTATGCCAGACTGAGTGCAAAAATTGAGATGCAATGAGTGAAAAATGTCCCAAAATATGCAAGAAAACATTTAAAACCCTAAATGATGGATTTAGAAATAATCTAAGGGCCTATATGCAAATTGTATGTGCTCAGGAATGATTTGATGTGAATATAGGGTCTTTTATGCAAAATTTCAAGACCTCAATGTGATAAAAAGTGGGATTTTATACTGGTCAGTGCAATTATGATGTTTCCTGAGGTCTAGGATGCAAAATGTGCAAAGAAAACTCATTTTTTAAAGTTCTGGGGGCTTCATGCAAAAGTCTAGGACCAAACTGTAATGAAAATTCCATTTTAATAGTAGTCAGTGTGATTTTTAAATATCTTAGGGCTCAGACTGCAAATTTCCCAGAGAAAAATCATCTTAAAGATTCCAGGGGGCTAAATGCAAATGTTTAGAACTTAGATGCAAAGAAATCATGGTTTCTGGGACTTATATGTGATAAAAACATGCATTAATATGTTAAGAATTAAAAGATGAACTATTCAGGGACTTTTATGCAAAATCCTTAGAGAAAACAAAGAAATAAAAGTATTTTAAAACTGCAGGGACTAAAATGCAAATTGCTGGACCATATGCAATAAAAAAGGACTGACATGTAATAAAATGAGTACCTAAAAGTAATAATCAAAAATTAAAGAAATTGGGCTTAGAAAGGCCCATTCGAAGATCAATGGAGAATGTCGGTGCTCCGCTGTCGGAGATTTCTTCGACGCTCTCCTGGAGGCGGTCCGGCGATCAAAGGGATGCGCGCACGGCTGGGGAAGCACCACGGAGCCACGGAGGGCCCTCCCTAAGTGGTGGGGAGCGGCTGGGGAGGCCCGAGACCTCCCCCCCGCCCACCTCGCGCTCCGACGAGAGGCTTCTGACGGTGCCAGAGAAGACGACGGCGTGGCTAGGGAGGTCCAGAGGCTGGAGCAGCACGTCGGAGACTCAAGGTGTACCATGGGGACACGGTGAGTCTGGGAGGATGCCAGGTGTAGCTCGAGGAGGTCTGGAGGCCTTCCTCCACCTCCCTCTCCGGCAACGAGGACGATGGCGGCGGTTGGGTCGCTGTGGAGGCTCTGGCAAGCGGTGGAGCGGCTCGATGGGATCGTTGGGGATGCGGGGAGGTTCCTGGATCGTCGACGCCGAGTGAGGTGGACTCGTGCACACGGGGGTGTCCTCAACGGCATGCGGCAGCGGCGGTGGCATCAGTGGCGGCGCAGGCTGCGGAGGCTTCTCCTGAGAAGGGTTACAAAGGAGGAGGAGAGGAGAGGAGGAGAGGAGGAGAAGAAGGAAGGAGCCATGGGGGCCTCCCTCCACCGCAGAGGGCTATGGGTTCACTGGAGGGGGTGAACCCATCACCGGAGATGGGGACGACGGCATGTAGGGCGGCGCTGCTCCACCGCGCCACGATACAGGGGCCTGGGGGACCTAAAAGGCTATACGGAATTGAACTAGAGGGAGAAGAATTGTACCTGGCGTGTGCAATGTCCTCTCCAGCGCGGAGGGTCGACGACGAGGCACCTTCGGTGGCTCTGGTTTGCGGAAAAAGGTGGCCATTGGCTTAGGGAATTCGGGCTGGATGCTTTCGTGGGTTGATGGTTAATGTAGACGGGCTCTGGATCACTCTAGGCTTGCTAGGAGGGGGACTTGAAGGTCTGAAAAACATTTTCTCTTTGTCGACAGTCAGCCCTTTTTATACTCTGACGAGGCTTTCCTTTGCCGTTGATCCTCCACCCTTCAACCAACCGACGTTGTTGGATCAAGCGTGAGCTGGTGGAGGTCGGCCAAAGATCACGGAGGCTATGATATGCTCCGGATTTCTTGGAATTGCTCGACGGAAAAATAGGGTCGCCGGAATTATTTTTGACATTTCTAAAGTTTGAAATTGAATTCTTAAATGAAATAGTGTTGGCCTTAATAGGCTTAGGGCTTTGGATTTTTATTTTGTTTTTTGTTTTGGTTTTTATTTTGGATTTTTTAGGAGTTTTTAGGGTTTTAATTTTAGGATTTTAATTGGGCTTTATGGGTTTAATTTAATTTCTTAATTTTGTGATTTAAGGCTTAATTAGGGTTTTAATTAGCTTTGGCTTTTTTGTTTTATGATTTTTTAGAAATTTTTTAGGGTTTTGATTTTAATTTTTAAATTAGGGTTTTGAATCTTAATTTAGGTTTTTTATTTATGTTTTATGATTTTAATTAAATTTGTGATTAAGGCTTAATTAGTTGGTTTTAATTAATTATTTTAGGTTTTCTTATTTTATTTTGTTTTGGGATTTTTAATTTTAACGGTTTTAATTTAAGGTTTTGTGAATTAAATATGATTTTCATTTTTGGGATTTAGGGTTTGATAAATTGACTTGAAATTAGGGTTTCGAATTTTAATTAGGGTTTATTTAGGGATTTTAAATTAGGGTTTATGGGTTTATTCAGTTTTTGTGTGTTTATTTAGGGTTTATAGCTTAATTAGGGTTTTGAATTTTATTTAATTGGGATTTTTAATGTATTTGGACTTTAATTACGGTTTTCACTTATTTACTTGGATTTTTAAATGATTTAATTTGATTCAAGCTTGAATTAGGGTTTTTGTCTTATTTATTGGATTTTAATTGGATTTAATTGGATTTAAGTGGGTTTAATTG
>JAMKQA010122451.1:0-10495 GCA_024699735.1 Posidonia australis | reverse complement strand
TGGTGTGTGGTGGGGGGTGTTAGTTACGATACGCGCGTTGTGTTGGCAATTTTCATTCTAGAAATTTTCTCTTTGAGCCATGTGAATTCAATTGCTCCTCCTCCTTTTTGTTGTTTTTAAGTACATCTGAGGTACTTGCAATCTCTAGAGAATTTTCATAAGGTTTCTTTAGACATATGCCTTGCGGACAATGTTTTAGAAAACGGAAAACGGCCTTTACATGGATTGGGTCTCTAAACGTTTGTTGAAAAATCAGGAGTTTAAACAGAGGTTTAATGAAAATGCCCCGAAATTAAAAAAATAAAAATAAATGTAATATGCATATAACCACCAACATTCAACATATTACCTCAATATATGGAACTATTATTCAAACACAAGTAATTTAATTCAAAAGACATAACTTCAATAAGTGTAATTATCATTCAACCACAAGTGTGTAATTATCATTTAACCAGGATCACTCAAAAACATAAATTAAATAACTAAAAGAGTGACAAGCATGAGTAAACAAATATGTCCTAGATAATCAAATTATGTCAATGACTAGAAGTTGTTAACAATATATTAAAAAATGACTGTTTTTACACAAAGAATGGTGTCCTGTAGAAAACATTTAAATGGAGTTTAAACGACCATTTTTTCCGTTTTTTTGGAACAATGCTTGTGGATAATTAGCTGGAATTGAGTGTTTGATTGGTTAACTATATTTAATATAATGGAGAAAAAAAAATGGTCATAATGTTTGATTATTTTGTCAAAAGTGGACGAGGATACATGATACAGGTGCTTTACGGCACTGATTATGTGGGTGCAAGAATTCTTGGAAACCAGCACCCAGTTTGGTGAAGAGGCTTTTCACCAAATACTTTGATTAGGTATGTTTCTATCTGAAATCAACTTACTAAATAAACTCTTGGAAGTTACAACTGAAATAGAAGAACGGATTATGTTTAGAGAGTAGAGCATATCCTTAACAAAGAAACCTTCACCTTGTGGATTTTAGTGTAGTTTGAAGGTTCTTTCGCTCACTTATTTAAGACATCCACATTCTTGTCCTCTGTTTTTATGAATGTTTATGGTCTTGGGATGAATGAGTGATCAGGCAGAGCTGGTCTCTGTAACATTTCTAATAATGTTACGGAGATGATCTGAGGATTTTGCCATGCAACTTGGTTTCACATCTAAATGTTCTATATTCAGGCAACCTGACTGGACTTTTTTTTCTGATGTTTACATGATGTTTACATCTAGAAAGTCTATAACAGAAAAAGAAATTGCAAGACAATAAATTAGATGATTGTTCCATTTAAGTTTGCAATAAGGAAAAGGCAACATAATTTGCTAATTGGCCAATTTTTTTATATTAGGCATTTTCTTTGTTGTTTATTTTTTTCTGATGTTTACATCTTGAAAGTCTATAACAGAAAAAGAAATTGCAAGACAATAAATTAGATGATTGTTCCATTTAAGTTTGCAATAAGGAAAAGGCAACATAATTTGCTAATTGGCCAATTTTTTTATATTAGGCATTTTCTCTGAATGATAATACTAAATTTGTGAAGCTCAAGATTGCTCTTTGCTACTTGTTCCATGACAATTATTTCATTTTGCTTTTCTGTAGTTGGTCTCTTTGCTCATTATGGAGTTTTATATTTCTTGGAGAATATTTTGGATTAATTCCAAGTTTTGTTATTATATGTATTTTCTCTGGCAATTAAGAGTTTATAACTGGATCTTGATGCATTCTAAAGTTCTTACAGTGAGGGATCTGGCACTACATCAGATGGTTGGGATATGCATTCATACTGATATACCATGTAACATATGGGAAAAATCGTCACAAACACTGGTGTGCATGTGGTCCTAATTTGGTATTAATATAAAAACATTTTTTTTGAGGAAAAGCACATACTAATTATGAATATATAAAGTTGGCCGACTAGTGGCATCATTTATACCCCTAAAAAAATAACCGGTCTCTCAAAACAATTGGAATGACAAAGCCTTCTCCCTGATCAATATGGGACCACTTAGAGTCACAATTTTCTATATCAAGCTAACTGCAAATTTTTATCTTAAGCTAACACTTTAATACTTGATGCTAGATTCTTTGTCAAATGACTTTGTTAAAATGGGAGCTATCACAAGTTACTAAGAACTAGTTAACACATAGGTTCAGTCGATAAACTACCATTGTGAAACCTTGTACGATTATGCTATACTTTAGAAACACTCTAACTTTAAAAGAACAAGAGAAAGAAATCCCCAAAAGTATTATTGACTATGTTAGCATGGGAGCTATCACTAGTTATGAAGAACTAGTTAACATGTAGGTTTAGTCGATAAACTGCCATTATGAAACCTTGAACAATTGCACTATAATTTAGAATCACTCTAACCTTAAAAGAATAAGAGAAAGCAACCCCCAAAAGTAAACCCTGGAACGATCTAAAGACACCATAAAATTAACACAAGTATAACTCCAAAAATAGAAGAAAAGGAAAAAAAATCGAAGTCCTTACTAGGAACATCAATTATGATGAAGACTAGTGGCCTCTGTTTTGATTTGTAATAAAAGTGGAATAACTTCTGTCCGAGTTTGTTTGTGCACAGTTTGCACTGGATTAAGTAGAATAACTATTCTAATGGGCCCTACTTAACCCAGAATAGATATTAGGCCAAAAAGGTTGAAGAATTAATTGTACTTTATTCCAACAAATGTAATTGAATACTTGGTGTTTTTCCCTATTCAAGCTTGATTAGCCTTCTTTTCAACCCAAACAAGCTATCTATTTCTGTAACAAATTATCCTAGTCAAAGAATACCTAGCCCAAAGCCAAATAAGGACTGGGGATTGCACGAATTTGGTGAGAAGAGCAAAGAATCACCAGTATTCTTTCTGAGGCAATGAACTATCGATGCTTGAGTATTGATGGTGTTAAAGGTATATAGGTCTTCTATGGATATGCTCACATGCATAGCAACACAGGTAGTTGTTGGGTCTTCTGCCATGTCATGACTATTTGCATGTCTACATAAGACAAACCCATGTGTTGTTTCGAATGGGGTGATTTCCCAACTGTGAAACTATACTTGATGATGACTGACAGTGGTAAGATTGCTTGGTTTGGGTTCATGGGTTGTACCACTTCTAGTATCGTCAGCATTCAACTTGTTTTCATATCTGAACAATTTATGCCTTGTAGGCCCTTTAGTCCTATGGTCCTTGTAGTAAAGCTATGTCTCCAAGCATAGGCTTGGAATTTCTCAATTAAGGTGATGAACTTTAGGTCACTTATTGGCACTTTGACATTGCACTTTCTATTCCACCTTATATTTGTGTTTGGTTGGGTGACAATGCTGGCAACTTCATAGGTTGTGTCACGGCGTCTTCGGGTCTGTCATGCGGATGATCAAGCCAGTAAGTCGATTGAGATTGAGTGGCTTGTTGGTTAATGAGTACCCCTAAGGCGTTTGTCCTATTGTGTCATCATTGAGTGTGATAGAGGATCGTTGGTTTAGTCTAGCTACATAGGTTCCATGATTGCATATTGTATACGTCCATGGCAAAAAAGGCATATCGTATAAGTCCCTGATGAGTGTTGCATTAGTCCCTTGACATTCATCATCGTAATTATTACTGACAGTTATTCTAATATACTGAAGTGGCGTCTGCAATTGTCAATGGTTTGACTTTGCAAATCTCTTACTAAAGTGAAGTTTGCAATAGGCCATGGGTGGACTTTACAAATGCCACTAAAGAATTGGACTATGCAATAGTTCACTACCAAATGAAGGATGGTACAAAGGATGGGCTATATAATATTCCACCGAATGGACTGTTCTTGGTCCATTAGATGGTGCTCTTGTGTATGCTAAATTATGAAGCATCCCCGAAGGATTGTTAGCTCATCATCAAATGGGGTGATGCTCATTGAGTGACTCTTGCTCTGCTGCCTGCATAGGGAGCACCATATCGTTGCACACACTTTTCTGAGCTCATCTCTTTAATGTACTGTATTTAATGAGATTTGGCATTTGTGTCTATATAAAAGAACAAAACCTTAACCTAGGAAAATGACTTGCATGTAAGGGGAAGGGGAAGTGACCATGACATGTGGGTGTGTGGGATTCTACTATTTCTAAACTAGCAAGAGGGAGATTGGAGACTTGGTTCTTTTTGGATCTCTTTCATTTGTTGCAACACTTAAATAAAAGAGTTGGGATTCCATCTCCTTGTATTCTTCCTACTGTCTCATTTCCCATCTCTTTCAACAGACCTTTGTCCATTTTTTGTCCTTGTTTGTCTCTCAAAGTTTTGTGAGAAGAGTTATTGTTCTTCACGTCTCATTGGTTAGTGGTGATTTGGGTGTTTTGGATGTAGTGCTGGTTTCATACAAACATATTTCTGTGACAATATTTTGTCATGGCTTATTAAACAGTAAGATAAATAAAAATGCATGATTTTTGGTAAAATAACACCCAAGGAGAATTTCTTTCATAAAAAAGCCCAAGGGACAAATGGAGTTTTACATTGGAACTATAGAATCTGCCTCAATGGTTTCTTTTATCACTTTGTTATACTTCAAACCGTAGAATGGACCACTTCAAGAATAGCTCAATGATGACAAACCAATGTCGAGAGTTCCCATATGTTGGGTAAGTGAGAGATAGATACAATGTTTTGTTGCTAGATTTTGTTGGAAAAGATTGTTCATCACTTCTTTAGATTGTCCAAGTGATTGGAAAGACACTCCAGAAGTTCGAGGATCAACATTGATTGAGAACTTGTTGGTACCTGCCATGATAAGGGAATGCAATAGACCCCACATGTTGCTTTGAGCGGCAATGTTTTCACATCCTAGCAAGAAGATTTGAAGGGGAATGTTTTTCGTTTTAACATCCTTTGAAAAATTTCTGTAACCAGACAAGGTTCAAGGAACTTGAGTAATCAATTCTCTCATGGAATCAACTGAATCTTATATAGTGCACTCACATAACATCTTGTAAACTAGTAGGGTTCAAACAACCATTAGCAGATTGGGTGGAATGAGAGCATGACATCCACCATGATGACTCATCAAATCTTTGTTTAGGGGTGTTGGGTCCCTTGATTGGTTGACCTATCATTAGAAGACTGCATAGTGATTGACCATCTGTCTACACTGCCAACATGAGTTCCTAAGCACTGCATAGTGGGTCCCTAAGCACCCTCCATGTGGCTTCTCATTTGATTCAGTGGTTCTCAGCCACATGAGTGTCCACACTGCCAACACATTTATGGGCTACATAGGTGCTACCAGGTGGCTGGCAGGTAAACCAAATGAAAAATATTTTACCATATAATCTATTTTAATTGAAAATCTTTTGACATGTAAATCTCTACGAAGGTGTTTAGAAAACCTTGCAAATATGTATGAAGTTATTGCCATCAGATCCTCTTCCAGTTGAAGTTCAATGCAACTTTATTTATGGCATCAACTCCCCCCTATATGGATAAAAGGATCCATGTGGTCAGTGAAGTGTTTGATCTAATTACCCAAATATAGTTGTTTTATTTAGTATGTTAGCAGCATTTCTTGTTGTGTATGATTATAATTTTCATAATAGATAGTATGTTTGCCTCTTATAAAACTGATCTGAAATAAAAGTTAGAATGATAAGCATCACACTGTTATTGGGATATAACTTCACATACTTCATATTTTCAGTGGTAACAATAGCCGATCTTTAAAACTTTCTGTAGTTTGAGATACCTTGGGGAAAAGTAAGTGTTATGTATGTTCGTAATTGTAGACTACTTAACCATCTCCACTTCTTGTTTAAGCCTGTGTGGTTTTTCGTCTTCCACTGCTAAAAAGTAACATCATCTTTGCATAGAATTAAACATCATTTCCGTGTCAAACCTTGGTTTGACAATAATCGAAAATATGTTGGATATTAGTGGAAATGTCGATAGAAATGTAGTAAATTTACAGTAGTCTATGAAAATAGTGAAAAAAAAAACTTTGAATTTTGATTTAAAACTCTAGGATAAACTAAAGTAAGTAATAATCCACATCTAGGGCTATTTAGATCAATTATTCTAAACATGTATCACATTAAAATTTGCTACATAAATTTAATACAAATATCTTAAAGCATAAATAGTACTTAAAAATACTTAATAAATGTATAAATCATATTTAAAAATATTTAGCATATGTCTAAAATGAATAGTTGTCATAACATTTAATATAGAGAGAAAGTAGAGTTGAGAGAATACTTAAGTGTTGGATATGTATATGATTGAGGATCATTTCAGATATTGTCACTTCGTAGAGTCCTGAAATGGTATAAGATTATATGAGTATATTGATTTTACTAATTTTATAAATTTTATAGAATTATTAGGTTAAATCTATGTATTATTGGGTTAAATAAATAAAAAAACAAAAAAAGAAACATGAAAAACCTAAGACCTATGTGTTAATCTATGTAAAATGTTAGGACATAAAGTCTATATAAACAACTAGTGAAGGAAGCAACACCAGCAGCAAGCAAGCAACAACCAGTGAAAAAATGGAGAGTTTCGTCTATGTTGATAGACATAAAGTCTATGTTGACTGACACGGGCAAACTTAGTATAATTTTTACACTTAGTCGGCCAACAGGAGTCGATGTACCGATACAGGTAGACATATACCATTAACTTATTGTATTTTCCGAATTACATACATTTATCATATCAGCCATATTAGAAATTGATTCGCCGACACATGTTGATGTTTAACACTATGCATCTATGATGCGTTAGACAATTTTTTTATAGTTAATTTCTTGATGGTATGAATCAACTACCATAAACTTCAAAACCAATCACTTTGTTATCCTGAACTTTCACCATCTGTCATTGTGGTGCTTCCATTAAACTTGTAGGTTTTGCATTATTTTTTGGACAATAATGCCCTTGACATTATAACACATCTTCTTGTCCATTTCTTCCCTAAATCTTTTCCAAATCCTTATACCTGCACCAAAGCCACCAACACCAAAGCCATGAGCTATACAGCGTACAGTCCTAGCAGTCCAACACCCAAGACACCAAATCCAGCCTAGTTTTCTCTCACTCCAATGCCCGAAACATCTTGTCCTCCAAGTCTGACAATGCTAACACCACCAAAACCATCAACTCCTATGCTGTCAACTTCACCAACACCAGTGCGTATGCCACCAACTACACCAACTCCAGTTCCAGTGTTGTCAAGACTACCAACTCCACTGAGACCATTCCATCATCACTTCCACAGTCCACTGGTCCCAATCAACAAGGGTTTCCTAAGATCTCTCCTACTGAAGGACATCTTAAGAATTCCACTATCTAGGTGATTAGGTCCAGTGAGTTGATAGTATTCTCAATGGATCTATTATCCATCGTTTTCTAGATCTAGTGACGCCTTAAATATTATTGTCGATTCTGTTTATGTAATAAAGATGTGGTCCATGCATTGCATATATATATTTGTTGGTGAAACATGCATTGAGAAAAGGGATTCTCATTGCTTGTTTCAGTTATTCATGTAATGGGTGTCTACTGTAGTTCTCTGACAGGAGAGAATTTGAGTCTTTGTAATGTGAGAAAATTGTTGATTTCAATGAAGAATCGTTTTATCTCTTTAAAGTTCCTCCTATTTTTGTTCACATGTTCTCATTCTATGTAAGGCATTTGTTATTCCTCAATTCAATTTGCTCAAAACTTTGTTGAATTGGCTGAAGTAATGGAGAAGGAAAAAACATAAAAAAGAAACCCCTCATGGCATTAAGGGAAGAGAATAGAAGGAAGTTATATAGAAAGTGCATAATAGGTATTTCATGTAACAATAGACACCATTAGTCCTAACTTTACCAATTAAGAGAAAAAAATAGAATTTTAGGGTACCAAAGTGATTGATTTTATGGTTCAGGACAATAAAATGTAAATCAGTTATAGTTTAGGCTACTGTCAAGAAATTTATTCTGTTTGTATTTTGGAGCAAATTTGTTGTTGGTCCTTTTAGATTTATTTGATTTACATTTTACTCTCTGTAAGCTTTTCATTGACGTCCTTTTCCATATTTAAAGTTCATGCTCCTACTTGTTTGCCATCTTTACAATTTTTACAGGTGCCCTTCATGATTGTGGTAAACAGTAATCACATTGATGATATCTTATATGTATGAGGCATCTAGTCAGTGATTGGATCAATAATTAAGCCTTCTTTCACTATTGTCTTCTTTGTTGCCTTTTTTTCTGCACTCCTCGTAAGATGCATTTTATTTATTGACTTAGATCACTTACATATTGGAGCAACTGTTGGTCATTGAAAATAATGTACAGTGTATTCTATTTGTCAAAGGTTTAACCTATTGGGATATGTTCAACCATGCATATTGGCTTCATTTCCATTTTTACTTTATTTCTTTTACAAGAATGGAATTGAAATTTTTTCTACTATATGAGAAACATAATTATTGTTTTCAATTTTAGAAAATTGTGTTTTATAATGACCCTTGCAATTTGGGTGTACCCAATTATTTTAAAATTCATATCTTCTAAGGTTGGCATCCAGGGAAGCTTCTGTGTCTCACTAACTTTATGTGCTCTGCAAAAAAAAAAAGCTTTATGTGCATTTTCTGTAATAATGGTTGAACTTTGTTGTTATTCCTATTGGATCTAATAGATCAGTCAATCTCATAAAAGCATGTTTCTTAACATAAGTCAGCATGCACGGAGCATGTGCTTAAGTGATATTATGAACAACCTCAACTGATTTGAGTATTTGTCAAAAAAATATGAGTAATTGATACAGGAGTATTTATTGATGAAAGCAATTAGTACTAATGATAATTGAGTAGGTAGTGTAGTAACATTGAAAACCTGCCATTGCCACTATGTTCATGTTCTTTTCATCCTTAATATCATGCTTAGATGTTTTCTTTTTGTTAATGAATAAATATAAATTCATGTAGTTTTCTCCTGTACGTTAAAATTTAAAAGCATGAACCTCACAGCTATTCTCTTGTAGGATATTCCCTCTTTCTCTCACTGATAATAGACCGGATGCACCACTATATCAGGGAGCTTCGTGGGCTTAAAAAGAACAAGGAGGCGTTGATGAAACAGAATAAGGTGCTAGAGGAAGGAAAAAGTGGAAATTCTGAAGAGATAAAGTCACGGGACAGAAAAATTGCAGCATTGAGAGAAAGAATTAAAAAGCTGGAGGCAGGACATGCTTCCAAAATGAAGGAAGCAGAGGTGGCCGAGACTAACATAATGGCTCTCAAAAGACAATCTGAAGGTTTCCTTGTCGAATATGAAAACTTATTGGATGACAATCAAAACCTTCAGGACCAATTGCAGTCGATCGACCATTCGCTGTCACATTCTAATAGCAAGAAAAACTTGTGAGAATATTATGACCTTGATATCATGTATCAGTTCTTCAACAAGTTCACAGTTTCTTGATGGTAACGAAGATACAATAGGAAACCAATTGAAACCATATCTGTTTTGTGCTTCTAGCTATTTTAGCACTGCCTTCTCTCTGTGGTTTTATACCATGATCGCTGTTTTTTCATTTACAAACTGCAACACAAAATAAAATTAACAGGATAATTAATATAAAGGGAATGCAGAAATATATGATCGGGGGTTTCAAGCAATGCTTTATAAGCATCAAGGAGTTGTGTTAGTCCATGAATAACCTTTTTCCTGCTTTTAATAGTGATATTGCATACAATAGGAGTTGTGTTAGTCCATGATTAAGATATTTAAATAAATGTATTGGTTTTTAATTACTTGTCGTGGACTGACAAATTTTGCACTAGCACGCTTAAGTACTTGATCAAAAGTTTTTTGAAAAAAACGCCAGTCTAGACAGAATAGCTTTTTATTATAATTTTTAGGTCAGGTACTTCACTTGACATTGCATATTCCGCAGCAATGTAAGACTTGCAGTGCTTTGGGTGGACCCATCGGGTACCTCAGATGGCAATCAGTCACGCTCCAATTCCTATAACACCGAGGTTATAGTTTGGTTTAGGTTTGATTCAGATTTTGACACCTAGATTTTGAACGAACGGGAAAATACCATCAACTTGAATATAGAAGACGCCACGGTTTATACTGTGTACTTTTGTTTTGGTAAACGGTAGTAAGTATTTCTTTTTATTACTTTAATAAATTTACAACCACAGTATTTCAAAGTATTGCGTCCAACCAAATATTATAAAAATGGTACCTCGTCACTCAGTAGGTGACGAACAAGCAATTTTTTTTTTTAATAAAGTAAAAAATCCTCTTTCAGTATTTTGCTGTGAGTCAATTAATCAAAGGTTAATCACAAATGAGGATTGTCTTCCTGAAGAGCAGGAGTCCCAGTATTATACACCATCTCAAGTTGGGGATCATTGGGAGGCAATAAACTTTGCTCCGAATCCCTCTTTTCCTGGAAAGATGACATAGCCTGTAAATT
>JAMKQA010122450.1:0-17089 GCA_024699735.1 Posidonia australis | reverse complement strand
GCCTGCATTGAATGTTAGATATTATGCCAAGATCTGCCACACACTTGATGCATTGCTATGCAAGAATGGAAGATGAATTACATACAGGAGAGGGAGACAGTCTGGAAGAGCCAACCTCACAAGGACTGTCGTGAGGGAGAAGGACTGCCATCTGCAAGTGCTGCTTGGAGAGAGTTGGGTGCGAGGGAGACAGATTGTGTCGCGAGCGAGAAGGACTACCGTCTGCTGGTGCTGCTTGGAGAGAGTTGGGTGCGAGGGAGACGGACTGCGTCACGCCGTCGCCCATCGCGTGGAGAGAGTCGCCTGCTACTTCCCGATGCTGTCTGGACGGGGGTGCTATGTAGGGCTGGTGCTGCTGATCTTGTGGTTGGTGCTATGTAGGGCTGGTGCTGTCTGGACGGGGGTGCCTCCTGGTCCATCGCGAGGAGGGAGTCGCCCGCCGCTTCCCACTTCCCGTCTGTTGGTGCTATTGATCTTGTGGATCGGGGGATGGGGGGGACGGGTGATTGGGGGACGCTGGGAGCCCGGGAGCCCGGGATTGGGGTGTGGCGCCGCGTAATGGCTTGTCGGCTGCAGGCTGCGGGTATGGTATGGAAATATTAGGTTAAAATGTTATATATACTTATATATATTTATATTTTATGTTAAAATGTTAGGGTTTAGGTAAATTTATTTAATTACCCCCGGATTAATGGGTTAGCGGGTACCCGTAGTATGCTACCCAAACCCTGACCCACTAAATTTATGGGTTAGCGAGTGATGGGTTAACGAGTCAACGGATATACAAAAGTTCTACCCTAATCCGTTCTTAACGGGTCGAGTTGACTCGGGTTAACGGGTTATACCTGACCCATTTACAGCCCTACTAGTAGACCCATAACAGGGGTCCTTTCGATTCTTGGTCATCGAGAGGGACTTCCAGTTCTCAAGCGTCGAGGCCCTCCTCATGTAGTCACCATCTTGTGATTCCGAAGGAGGTACGCTTAGTCTTCTGCACCTATTCATGTTGTTGGCAAATAAATGTTGCTTGACTTGAAGTTTGATTATGTAGAAAGCTGGAAATTTTGATGGTCGGCTGTTGGATCCTAAGCATATCTGCCAATGCCCTGGTTTTCAGGTTAGGAAAATTTCCAAGCATCCTGGCTTTCTCAAAGTAATCTACTTTTCTAACTTCACTTGATGCTTTCTTTTCAGGATGGGGATGCTAGGAGGATGATGAGGTGTCACTGGGTAGTGATGCTAGATCACTTCTAGCATCTACCAAAGTTCTTGCAGGATTTTTTGCTTCACCACACCCTTTTCATATATTTGTTGCGGATCCCAGCCATTCATGGCCATTATTAGTTTTTCTATGCCCAAATCGAGAGATGGAGGCATGAGACAGATATGCTCCACTTTCCATTCGGTGAGTTAGCAATGTATCCTGATCATTGGGTGCTGCTGTCGAGTCTACACTTCGTAGAGAGCCGATTGTTGGACATACTACCCAAGGATTCTACGTGGTACCTAGTTACTAGGGCAAGTACCTCCAAAGAACAAGCGATCTATGTATTCTTTCACCTTGGAGTGGCTACAGCAGTGAGATTAGTTGTGGCCTGACCCTGCACCTGGCTTGGACGAGAAAGGGTTTGTACTCCAACACTTCTTGCTAGAGTTGATCTGGCTCTTCTTTTGTAATGCCTTCAACTATTGCGTCAAGGTGGATTGGATGATCTACCTGACTGACTTGGAGTGACTAGACCACTATGACTAGGGTGGTGCTAGCTATGCTTGGATGATGTGTGGGCTCGACAAAGTGGTGCAAAAGGACCATCACTCCTATGTGGGCTTGTACCCTCTATTGATGGTAAGTATTTGTTTCATTACTGTTCGTTTATGCTTCTCTTACTGAAATGTAACTCTGACCACTTGATCTATTGTTTAACAGTATTAGGCTAGAGCATATAGAGCATAGCCACTACTTCTTCCGTCTACACCCTAAGATGCTTCTCCTTCCTCATCAGTGGTGCGAGCCTGACCACTTGGTTGCCACCGAGGTATTTAGCTTTGAGGCATACCGCTACCTCTTAGATCTCCAATGCATTGAGGACGTAAGCTGTTCTTTGTTTACTGCTCTTGTTGCATTTTCTGGATTTTCTTTTGAGCATTCACTACTATTGTTTGCTTTTAGGTGAGGCTACGTCCTTTCGAGGCTTACGAGGAGTTGGACTAGGTACCTTTAAACTCTATCCAAGAGCTAAGAAGGAAGCAAACCTGGTTCTATTGTTTGAAGGAATCGGCATATTACCTTCCTAGGCATGTCCATCATCAATTGGCGGATGAGTTCTTTGTCCCACATCTCCTCCTAGGGACATGAAATCAAAGGCCTCCTCTCGTGTAACACCCCAATCCTAGGCATGCTAGCTACCAATATCACAGTATCTTAAGCAAAACTACACTAATTAGAATAATAATTAAATAACTATAACTACGGCTCACATTTAGGAAACAATGTCCAGTTAGAAGCTCCTACTTCGGAACTGGAACTTGACTGCACACAACTTGCACCTAAAAATCAACCAAGGCACACGTGAGTGACATCTAAGTCACCCAGTACACGTCCCAAACACAAAAACAACAAAATCCGGCAAAAGCACTAAAAATACAATTTTTAATTTATAAAACTTGGTTTTCTTTTGAAAATCCAATTTTAAAACATCATTTTCTTTTCCTTTGAAATCACTTGCGAATCTGTTCCCAAAATTATGCTATTCTCAAAACTCACTTTTTCGTTTCTTTTTAAAACATTTGGAATTTGTTTCCAAAACCATAGTCTTTCCCAAAACTCATCTTTCTTTTCAATGCAATGGAAGTGGTGACCCGACAGATATATCTGGTTTCGGTCATTCTGGTCGAGACATACTAGGCCCTAGATCGCACATTGCGTTTTGCTGGCACTTCTACAACTGTGGAGCTCTAGTTCAAGTAAAAAAGGTTGTTTTCCTGTTACCTTTTCTGACCTTCCATTGAATATTAATGTTGCCTTGTTTTGTCACAGGTCTGGCTTGCCACACACAAGGCGGTAAACATTCTACGACCCAACATTCTACTTTTGAGGCTACTATTGTAGTGGGCACTCTCAAACCATCCCTAATGACTACAAGATGCATCAGACGTTGGAGAATCTGATTGAATTCAAGGTGACCTAGTGCATCATCCCTTTTGCTGCAGATCCCTTTGCTATCTTCTTCAATGATAGTGACATGCGATTGATTGTTTTGCCGAGACTTACTAGAGGAGTGGAGTACCACCCTATTCACGTGATGCATAAATTCGGCTACTTTTAGGACTCGTTTGACCAATGCCTGATGCCTAACTACTTCCAGCTCTATCCGCTTAGCTCTTTCAACATGACTATAGAGTTATCATGCCTACTGTGTTGTGGTATATACTCCAAATCGTATTGCCATCATGAAGGGTAATGGTTACACTACTGAATATGAGGCTGAGATCAGAAAAACATGGCCTAAACGTGAGATTCCACTTGGCCCACCTTTATTCCCTCATGCTGGGAGCTCCAAGAGGGCACATAGTAGTTCAGATGGCTAATGATTTGTTTGTTCGTTCCATTTCTGTGAGTGGAGTGTTGGTTTGGGCCTATATGTATAACAGAGTAGTTTAGATGCCTAATGATTATGTATAACTACTCTCCAAACTGCTTTTATGTCATATTATCATTCCTCATGCATATCTCTATGAATTATACTCGTATGGTGGCCCATTGATTGTGTTTGAGATACAATAGCAATTCAGTAGTGATCTAGGTCATCGACTCTAATTTTGCACATCGCACTAGAAAGTCACATTTGATGATGTCATTGGGAACAATCAGCCCATTGCATGAGTATAGAAGAAGTAGATCCAGCAAAGTAGCTACCGTGGTACAACAACATTAAGTTCTTCTTAGAATTTGGCAATCTCTCAATAGGTTCTTTAGTGATGGATAGAAAGATCATGGCTCATTTAGCCTCAAAAGGTTCTTAGAATTGTTCCACATGAGCAACGTATATGTCCACTACACGATCTTCTAGTATTGAGAGCCAGGATGTGTTGCTAATGCATCTGCATAGGCATTCTTGGCCCTATTGATGAAAGATAAGTGAATGTCTTCGAATTCAGTAATGAGCTTCAACAGATAAGAGTGGTACAACGCTAGCTTGGGGTCCTTGGTCTTCCAGTCTCTGTTGACCTGGGAGATGACCAACATGGTGTCACTGTGAACTTGCAATTTTCCTACACCATGCTCAAGTGCAGCTTGCAACCCAAGTATGCATGCTTCGTATTCTGCTATGTTGTTGGTGCATTCAAAGGCCAGTTTCTTTGCAAAAGGAATCAACTGTTGAGGCATTTGCACCAATGCCCATGCCCCTCTTGTTAATGACATTGTTAACGTTTAGCTACCACTACAATTTGTCATGTGATTCCTTGGGGTCTGAATCCTCTAGGGCGAATAGAATGTCCTTGTTTCGGAATTTCATTTGCATGGGTATATATTCTAGAAAGGGTAAATTAGCCAAGTGATCTGCCATGGCCTGCCTCTTCATGGATTTCTACGTGACAAAGGTGATGTTGTACTAAGACAACAACACCTACCACTTGACGCACTTGCCTACCGATGCTAGCTTCTAGAACAGGTACTTCATTGGATCATACCTACACAGGAGCAAAACAGGATACACCATCATGTAATGTCTCAAGTGCTAAGTGGGCCAAACAAGGGATACGCAGACTTTCTCAACAGTGTTGTACTTGGCTTTACAGTCGTTGAATTTCTTGATTAGATAATATATAGCTCTTTCCTTGCACCCCAATTCATCATGCTGGCCCAAGACAACACCCTTGGAGTATTGTGTGATTGAAAGATATAAAAGTAGAGGTCGACCTACCATGGGCAAAACTAGAACTGAAAGTTTGGTTAGTAGCTACTTGATCTTATCAAATGCAACCTAACATTCTTCGTTCCAACTAATCTGTGTATGCTTTCTCAAGAGCTTGAAGATTGGTTTGCAGATAGGAGTAAACTACGCAATGAACCGGCTGATGTACTATAGTCGCCCTAGTAAACCCCGAATCTCCTTTTCAGTTGTAGGGGGAGGCATGTTGATAATGGCTTTGGCTTTGTTGTGATCCACCTCCATTCTCCTCTGGTTAATGATGTAACCAAGGAATTTTCTAGAGGATACAATGAATACGCACTTGTTAGGGTTGAGACGGAGCTTATACTTGCGAAGATGGTCAAATAGCTTTCTTAGGCAAGAAATGTGATTCTCAGACTCCTTTGACTTGACACTCATGTCATCTACATAGACCTTGATTTCTTGATACATGATGTCGTGGAAAAGTGTTGTCATGGCTCTCTGATAGGTAGCTCTTGCATTTTGAGTCCGAACAACATCACTCTATAGCATAAGAGTCCCCAAGGGGTGATGAAAGATGTCTTCTCCATGTCTTCTTTTGCCATTCTGATATGATTATATCTTGAAAAGCTATCCATGAATGATAACATTTTGTGCCCCGCTATATTATTGACTAGGATGTCAATATGAGGTAGTGGGAGTTCATCTTTTGGGCTCACCTTGTTGAGGTCTCTGTAATTGATGCACATGCAAATCCTTCCATCCCTCTTCAGCACTGCTACTACATTAGCAAGCCATTCTAGGTAAAGGATGACCTTAATAAAGTTGACCTTGTGCTGCTTCATGATCTTTTCTTTAAGTTTGAGAAGCCACTATGGTCACCT
The DNA here is from genome assembly GCA_024699735.1 of Posidonia australis. Lineage (NCBI taxonomy): Eukaryota > Viridiplantae > Streptophyta > Magnoliopsida > Alismatales > Posidoniaceae > Posidonia > Posidonia australis. The sequence goes on along the minus strand of JAMKQA010122450.1, from coordinate 11,310 downwards.
CAAGACCTTGTTGGGTCTTTTGAGTTTCTACTTCAATGGCTTAGGATAATGTGTGCACAACTACCTCAACGTGGTGTGAGCTTGGCACTAATGTTAACCTCTTTGACATCCTCCATTGTGCCAATGTTGACAAGCTCCATCTCTTCTTCGACGTGCAAGTTTGGCCCTTCTGGATTGTCATCATAGGGCTGAAACTCGAGTGGTGCTTCATCTTCTTTGCCCATGCTTGTATCATCCTCATCTTCATATGCAAAGAGCTCAGACAAGATCTCTTGTTGTAAGGATGGATTTGTGACCTCAAAAGAAAAAATATGTTCAAACTCTCACCCATACTGGAGCTTCAAAATGGTCACACTGATCTTGGTATTACGGTAGGTGCACTGTGTGACCTCTGATTCTATCGCAGTTGGTCCTAGTGAAGGATCAGGTTGCTCTACTTCTTCTACATCTTTGACCATATTTTTATTTTTGCAGAGGTTTTCTATCTTTTTTGTAATTTCTGCTGTATGTACAATGGGTACTGTAGTGTGGTGGTTGTTGTGTGGCTGGCTAATATGATTGCTACCGCCTTCGCTCCATCTTGAGCCTAAGTGAGGTTCTTTTTTTTGACCCCCACCCTTTAAATAGGGCTTGCGTTGGTAGTACCACTTAGACTCACCTCCCGACTGTTAGGAGATTAACTCCCTTGGTCTAGTGTATGCTGTCTTTGGGCTTCCTAGGACCATGATGGAGGTATGATCCTGTTATCCTAAAGCATGTGTTGACTCAAACACTATTATCACTACCTTTCCCTTCCTACTTCTGTGATCTTCTTCTGCATCTTCGGCTAATGCTGCTAACTATTTTTGGAACAAGACCTTTAGATCATTGTGCATTATCAACCCAAGCCTATGACACCCCCTCCTCTTCGTCAGGGGAGAGGTCAACATAGTAGGCATTGATTGCTTTTGGTGTGTTATGCTCAACAACTTCTTCACCCTAAGCAAAGCTTTGAGCCATCAGTTGTATAGTAGCCTACTGGACTAGCTATAGGAAGGTTGCAAACTAAGCTTGAGGGAGAACTAATGGAATTATTGGGTGTACAAGGTGAGCCAACGATTGGGCAATAGTGCCCGTCATTGTGCCTTTTGCTGATGAAGGTAGTGGACTTGCAAGATGTACTGTAGGGAGTGGTGACAAAGCTAGATTGCTGAGGCGGATGGAAGATGTACCAATCGAGCCACTGATACCATTGGTGATGTAGGCTAAACTACAGGAATGACTGAAATAGCTAACTAAACTATCGATGAAACTAATTGTAGTGTTGGAACTGCGAAACCCATGAGTGGATCTATAGGTGACACTGTTGGGACTGTTGGCTGAGAGGAAGTTGCTATAGTGGCTGTCAATGATGCTGGTGGAGCTATGAATAAAGCTAGCACTATTAAATTTGTGGTTGGGGCTACTGTAAGGATTGTTACAAAATCTGTAGGTGGTAGTGCTAGTCTTACTGACCCTGACAATGTTTGATATCCCTGAACCTCTCTATCAATCCCCTCTATGTCCTTTGTGTCGAGTGATCGTCCTTTGAGTAGTAGTCTTCTATACGAACCAACTCTTCCATAGTGGTTGGTACACTCTAGGGTTGCACTACTTTTGTTGCGAGGTGGCTTTGATTGGGATCCAAAATGCCTGCACTAACAAAGTTAGTCATATCTCGAGAGATAAACAACTTCTTAGACTTATGCGAGCACTAAAATCCATCTTCTTCGAGCTACCACTCGTATCCTAGTCCTTCAAATTCCCTTCTCTCTTCTACGGTGATGGGCTCGGCAATTCCTTGGCCGTCATACCACTCAAGAGGTGTTCCCTTCTCTTAACCCCATTAACAACAAAGGTTCTCGACCATCAAGAATAGGTTTCTATGAACAGCTAGGTAACTGGCACATTCGAGATCAGTGATATAGTTAACTAGCTCGAACTGACTAATGTCATACAAACATCCGATGGCTTGGAGTCAAAGTGGACAATCTCGTGAGAAAAAGTGGAAACAACTTCAACCCTTTCTTTCTCAAAGTTCTTGGCCATGACGACAACGATGTCGTCGCCCTAGCAGAACTTTATCTTGCAGTGAAGGGTTAAGGAGATAACTTGATGCTTGTGCAACCAAGGGTGCCAGAGCAAGAGATTAAAAGTAGGCTCAAGATTAACAATAAAGAATTCCACATCAAACTTAGCAGGGCCAACTACTAGAGGGATGACCAAGATTCCTAAAGCATCATGATGAGTGTTGTCAAAGTCCATCATCCCTTTCACAACTAGTGTAATGTCCTCGGACTTGAATCCGATCTTGCTTGTGATGCGCATGGGATAGACATTTAAGTTGGCTCCATTATCCACTAGTGTGAGAAAGTTGCGGAAGCTCTGATACTGTACTATGATGAATAGGGGTTGATTGTGGTTAATCCTTGTTGAAGGTAACTCCTAACTAGTAGAGAAGGAGATTACTTGTGGTGTCACAATCATGCCAACCATGTTCTCCAGGGTTGTAGGTTCTATGGTGGGAGAGACATGTGTAGCCTAGAACACTCTCAAGAAGGCCTTCCTATGCTCAGTAGATATATGAATCAGGTCCCATATAGAGATATTAGCTTTAACCTTCTCAAGCTAGGAGGTGATATCCATTGTGGGAAAGTCTTTTTTACTAGAGGTGGTGATGGTCGGTTTAACAAGGATTTCTTCTATGGTGGGTTTGAAGGGCTAGCTGTCTGGCTATGGTGGAATAGGCATCAGGTAGGTAGATTGGGGTGCTGGGGTTGAAGGCTTGTGCACCCTACCCGTTCTCGTGACTTTCGCGTTCATTTTTGTCACGTAGCTATGAGGTACACAATGGGTATCATGACCACAGGTGGACAAGCCACCAACTCCAGTTAGCTTACTGGTGGTTCTACAAGGGGAATTATTAGGTGATTTGGTAACTAGGTATGCTGAATGGGCTCTAGGCTTGGCTTAGCTAAAAGGCATACTGGTGTGGCTGGTGGAGATTACATGGCAGGCTGTGCAGCCACATGCCTCAGCTTGGCGATCAGCTAGATCATATTAACTATTGATCCAAAGCCTACCAGAAATGTTTGATAGAGCTAAGAGAAAAAAGGAGTAGAGACATCATGGATGATCAGAAGGGTCTACCATGGACGTGGCAAACCCAATAGGAAATAGAGAGTGAATTCCCAAAGTCCCTGTGACTTCCTAACTTGTATGCTCGAGCAAGGACTGGCTAACAACACTAGCGTGTGTTGGTGCTGACTCCGCCTCCTACATGCTGGTGACAATGACCTTTCAATCAATAAAGTCTTGAATGGCATTCTGCAATGTGAAGCAGTTGTCATAGGAAGTCCCACGAGCCAATGATAACTGCAGTACAAGTTCACTTTTACAATGAAGGAAGGGGATTCAGTAGTAAGCGAACCTTTGAAAGCTTCAGAAGCAACATGAGCTTGGGAAAGATAGTGTTCAAAGGCTCGACTAACGAGGTGAAATCTCACTTGGTGCGACGATGCCATCTCTAACCTTGGTGTATTCCTTGCCTTACTAGTGCGACGAGATACACTGGTTTAGTGGTAGCGGTGATGTGAGGGATGTGTGGTGTCTTGGGAACTGGTGCATATACTAGCTGATTCTGAGTTGGTGTACTAACTACAGCAACAAGCATAGCAGGGGATCTAATGTATGCAACAACATTCTTGGGAGGATCTCTCCTCTTGGATTAGTTGGTGCTAAAGCCATTGTTGTTGTTGTTGCTGGTGTTGGTGCTAGCATTATGGCTAGAGGTGGTGGCTTCTTTGGCAAATGCAGTAAGGGTAGGAGAACTACTACTACACAGTGAGTTTTCCACATGATCACCAGCTTGAATCAAAGATGCAAAGGTGGTGATGGGTTGGATGCTTAATAGAGCATTGGTTGCTAGCTACACCCCACGAATGATCATTTCTATAGACTCCTCGTCAGAGAGCCTATCTCAATCTTGTGAAACAAGAATGCGCCAGCGCCCTACATACTCCTCAAATGACTCATGGGGCTTCTATCTGGTTGCAGCCAGGTCCTCACACTTCGGAACCAAATCTAGGTTGAAGGAGTATTGTTCCAAGAATACCTGGATGAGGTCATTCCAAGTCCTTATCGCAGCCATGTCAAGAGAGGTGAACCACTTCAAAGCAGGGTCAGTGAGACTCTTTTGGAACAAGCGGATGAGCAACCTTTTGTCAGCTTGAAGTTATGCAAGGTCTCCGCAATACACCCTCCGATGGGAAATAGGGTAGCCTTTACTATATGTAAAACTTTGGCGAGAGTGTCGCCTTTGGAAAGCAACAGAGGTCCTAGAATTAGTAAGACTGGCGGTCTCCACCTTGCATTACATGTAGTGCTCTTTCCAAATCACTCATCCTTGCAAGAAGAGAGTCTGGGTTCACTACTGTCGAGGATGGTGTAGCTGGGGTGGTTCCCATGTACGCCGTGTGGGTTGCACCATGGTGCTCCTTTGGATCCACCATCACACCACCTAGTGTCATGGCACGATGGACAACATACCAGTGCATGGGTGTTGAGTGTTGTGGCATGCACGTTGAAACCTTAGTCTGATGTACAGGAGAAGAATGGAGAATATATTTTGCAGTGGGAGGTGCATAGTTGGGAAGCAACAGCTGCTACACTGGTATAGCTCTAGGTAGTGAACTCAGGGAATGTTGTACTCTAGCCAAACCAAAAGGCTAGCCACCAGAAGACATAAGTAGCATGCTATGGGTAATGTGGTGAGAGTGAAAGAGGTAGAGTTGATGCCCTTATCACTGGAGTAGTAAGGAGTTGTGGTGACAGTGGAGGTAGAGGTGCAATGGGTGTAGCCTGAAACATAAGAGCTGGTGGAGGGGGAACTTCGAGAAGAGGTAGAACAGACGAGATCAAAGTAGGATCAAGCAAGAGGGCTATGCCCTGTAGCTTCTAGCGAAGGGCTAGGAGATGTTGGACTTGGATGACCAAAGACCCATCAACGGCAGTACCGTTAGCCGAGAGCGAGAACAGGACAGATACAAACGGTAGTTGGAAACTAGACTATTTAGAAAAGAAAGAACCTATCAAATGAGCTGTCGTAGCAAACTAGGTGTCAAAGGTAGTAGAGCCCTGAAGTGGAAAGGGCATTGACATCTCTAAAGCCAAGTGGCAGTTACTGTAGTAGACTTAGTAACAGGATCCAAACCAGAGGCGATCTGCCAGTGTCCTGAAACAAGAGAGAGAGAGCCCCCATGCAATTGGAAGTAGTAATCATGAGGCGAGAAGGGGGTGACTAAAATCAAAGCTAGGGAAGAAGGGGTCAAAACAGTGATCCCCTTCCGAGTAGTAAAGAGATGAGTCTCACTAATGCACTGAGCAATGGATGATTGTGAGCAAGTGAAAATGGGACTGCAACAATAAATAGGGGGATAGAACCTACGACGAGCTATCGTCAAAAATGTCGAATAACTAGGGGAAGGATGGTTGAGAAAAGGTGCAAAGGGGTGAGTAAGTGAAAGGAACACGCAAACTTCGACTAAGGAATTCATGTGTTGACTTGAAATGAAGGCAAAGATGGATAGGTGTTAAAACCCAAGGGAGAAAAAAGAGAGGGACAAACAACATGCAATGGTTATTAAGGTGATATGAATGGCACACATGCTTATAAATGCTATTAATATGCACTCACTCACAGGCTAAGTGTGTCCTAGTAGGCCATCTACTCCACACTCTATCAAGGGTTTGTGGGTCATTGACTCAAGATAGAAAGCAAGGTCCTGTCCCTCTCCTGGCTGGAGCTCAGGTGACGAATGGTGGTGCATTGGTGGCCTCAACTCCTGTAGTAACTAGGAGCTATACCCTCTACTAACACCAACATGACCCTGAACAAGAGGGATAGACTAGCAACACATCCCACACTGAAGCCATAGAATGGGCTACTATGACTGTCCTTCTCAAACTAAGTAGGTAGACTCTAAAGAAGAGAAGATGCATGCTCCTAAATGATCAATCATGTAAAGATGCTTGGCTTTTTTTACTTGCATTTTATTAAGCCAAGGGAAGAAAGTGTGGATTTGTCTCTAGTTGCACCTTATTGCTTGTTTTTTGTGTTTATGTCTTTTACATTAAACACATCTCTACTCTCTTAGGCATGGTGAAGTGCAAAAAAGGAAACAAACACCGAATCAAAGCTTGCAAGCAAGCAAGCAAAAGGCGTAATCATGGCAGGTGCAAGTGTTGTGTTGACATGATGGTGAAAAAGGAAACATCCAACATAGCAATAGGTAAGTTATAAGGAATGTGCAAGTGTAGTGACATAGCAAGTGTGTAAGAGAAAACAACCATCAATGCAAAAGGCATGTATCAAGCAAGAAATAAAGTAAAGTAATGCTAACAGAATCAAGCAAGGCTATGCAAGGCAAGCAAACTAGCAAGCGAAAAGCCAAAACAAGTGGGAAAGCCAAGGCAAAAGTCAGAGTCTTGTTTCCCTTGTGGAGTCGCTAATTCCTATGACCATGCTGGTGATTACTGGAAATTTGTGCAAGAGGGTGCACGAAAATTGATATGGTCACGACGAGATTAGTGAGTCCAAGGAAGGACACTAGACTCGAAAACACCAAAACAAAATGAGAGGATAAGGATAGAAAAGGGAAGTTGTCACCTAGTCTACTTAAATTCAAAAGACGGGGAAAATCGACAAAGAAATTGAATAAGAATGTGAATAAACAATGGCAAAGGAATGAATGCAAGAATCTGTGCTATGTGGATGCGACATGTTGGTCATCATGGGCCAAAAAAAGGGTAAGGACTCTTGTTACACATGAGAAAGGTATTAGGCACCCTTATACACTTGATTAATCGAACTTTCTTAGCTTAACACACTCACAAATGTGGCCAAATGTAGGCATACAAATGCCAAAACAATATATGCCCTTGGGTGAGATGCTTGATGCCATGACATGATTCAAAAAACATGCATGAGAGCTAAATAGTAGTAGAAAATAGGATCAAAACAATTGAACAAGCTAGTAGAATGTTCTGTAACTCTATCTAAACTCAGAACTACATGTTGATGGCTCACACTGGAAGATTGTGTTGCATCCCTACAGTGAATGATCATGCTATATCTATCCGCTTACGAGTTGCACTCCAGGTTTTACAATCTTAGACAGCAACTTCATCACCAAAATTAAACCATATAAAACAATGATAAAATGCATGTAATCATCAAGGAAGCAAGTATAAATAACAAAGAACACAATGGAGCAATCAAAATTTGGTGGGACAAAGTGGATGGCTTTTCCCACCTACGAGAGCTATTGATTGGTTTGTGTTGGGTTCACCAACCACAGTGAAGGTCGATGACTCCTAAGATGTGATGGCATGGTGTGATGCAAGGTAGGGAAGCTAGAGAATGATGCAGTGATGCAACACACGATGAAAAACAAAACATGCAGGCCTCACCCATCCGTCTTAGTGTCTGGATACCTGTTCATCATGAAGGAGGCGGTCGGCCAGCAATATAGGCCTGCGGGCATCGGGATGACATCATAAGGGATGGAGGCGAGGTGGAGAATGTCATGGGTAGCCAGGTTATGATTCAATGGCCTTTGGCCTCAACCAAATCCATGGACGAACCAAAAATGCATGTAATGCAACGAGCAGAAAGAAAACTTCAACAAAGAAATAAAAAATCAGATAAACTAGGCAAGCTGTAGATTATTGGATAACAGCCATGTCAAAGATAGAGCTTACCTGAAGCTTACGATTGTGCTTGCGTCCAACGAGCTTGGAATTCTTCTCTCTATTGTTGGACTAATGATGGCTGGTGCCTTGGATTGTAAATAGTAGCCGATTGGACTCTCAATGAATGGGCTTGCTTTCACACGCTCAAGGGTTAACAAGGAGTGAGAGCAACGCTCGGCTAGGTGGTTAGCTTTGGGTGGCTCTCGATGTTCTCACAGTGAAGTATATCCAATGTAGAGGACAAGAGGGTGAGGGAGCTATGGTGGTGGAGCGAGAGAGAGCTAGAGTTCTTGAGCCAAAGACCGAGAGCAAGAGTAAGAGAGAGAGCTTTCTCATTCAAGAACTAGGTTGTTAAATAGAAGTCTAGGTTGAAGGAGAGGAGTTGGTGCTTAACCAATTTGGAAAAGGAGGGTTGGGATGATTCATATGGGATTGGATTGCCATTTTACCAATAGGATAGGGTCTACATGGTTCCATAATGTCTAGGTGTATGTGTAGATCTATGAAAGCCAATGGTGTTGAAGAATCAAATGGTTCGTCGTGTTGAAAGACTACTAAACCCTTTTGTTAGGATGGATCTAAAATAGGGTAGTTTGCCAACAACTCATGCTGGTAAGTAACGCTTATTAGTTACACCTATGCATATTGCAGGCAAACGTCACTCATTAGTTGCATTGTTGAATAACGCTTGACCCATTGCTGGGCCAGATTACATGATTTTGGGCCTACTCCTCAAACTTTGGGGTCATATAAGGGTTTAGAATGTATGGTGTGGTGAGGGCTTAAGGTTTGGATGATCTTGGGAGGTTTAACAAATTTGGGATGAACAGTTGAGCATGCCACAACCAAAAAAGCCCTTTCCAAAGGATCAGTCGATTTGTACCTGCAAAATCGAGGTGTCTACAAAGGGTGTAGTGTAGGCTTGGATGCAAAGGCTACGGGTTCTCATGGGTGGAGAAGGTGGTGCAGTGACATGGAAATGCAAGGATGGCTATGGAGGTAATGTAGTGGTTTATGGGTGGCTAGAAATGGTGGTGGTCGAGGTGGCTAGCGAACACCTAGATCCATGCGAGCCAATAGGATGAGGAGAATTGGTGATCTAAGTGTTAAATGACCAATCAATCCTTATGCAGTTTAGCTACTGACTCAGGGCACTATACCAGGTATTCGTCCACTTAGTTGGGCTAGATGATTGTGCCAACTAAGTGCACCTAAGCTTTTGTCGGACCTATGGCTGGATTTTGGGCCTGTCACTTGAATGCTCAACCACCATAAGGGCTTTGAGCTTGTGGTTTAGTGATTGGTTTCTAGTGTTGAGCTGGTTTTAAATGTAGGGGTAGGTTTGGGTGCTGGGAAATGCCTCGTCGCAATGGGAGTAAGCTCTTCTGGAGGAGTCCGCCAACGATTGGCTGCCAAAGTGGGATGTCTATAGCAATAGTAAATTCAAAATTTGTATCAACATCTAAATAAAAGCTGTAAATTATTCTTTTTGACTTGCAATTGGGTTAAAAGACTTGCAAACTATGTATAGTAGAAAATTTTAAGCAATGAAAAGATAATAAAAAATAAGTCAAGTAAAAAGGGTTTGAAAAAAAATGAAGTTTTCTATGCACTTTCCAATTGATTTTCTCTTACATTCCACACAAGATATTTGACAATTTAGCTCAACATACTGCAATACAATTTCATTGGACACTGTGAAATAGTTGTAGTCTAAGAAATGACTATGATGTTATTACATTTTGAACAAAATAAATTGCTAGAATCATATGCATCTTATAAGCATTACTAATTAATAAAGAGGATAGGTTTTACTACATAACAGTTTCAGTTCCTCAAATAAAAACTAATTGACAAGAAAAAAACAGTAATAATAGAAAGAAACCATCAATCCATGGACATTTTGTAGTTATTCATGTTACCACCTCAATATACTTTTATTATTTTGCCATGAAACACTAGACTTTTACTAAACACAGATACATGAAGCCAAAAATGTTCCATGCCTCTAGTTTTGACCCAAAATGATGTAAGAATTTGTATAAACCTAGAAGATGTCATGTCTCATGACAAATAGAGTAGAGAACACACACCCCATAAAAAGAAAAAGGGGGTTTTGCATTGTTAAGTCCTTGTTTGGTTCCAATAGTTATATGTATGAGCATGTGTGTGAACATCAGAACTCTATTTGAAGTAGTCACGATCTAGATTGTCTTGTTGTGGATGGTAAAGATTTAGATCTTTGTTTTCATACATCCTTGTGTATGACTATATTACTATGGCTATTATTTTTTGCCATGGTGTTGTGCTCAGTGTATGGCTATTGATTTTAGATGATCTAAGAAGGACCCATTTCTTGGTTCAAGTAAAGGTGACAGAAAGAGATAGTTAGGTAGCATTAGATAATTCTTTGACTTTTAAGACTCCACATGATTTAAGTTAATCTTCCATGGTTATATGATGGAAATTACAGATCTTGACTTTTTCTTGTTATACGTATTGCTAGTTATAAATGCTTTATGTGTTAAATAGAATACCATCAATAAGGTGGGATTTTAATATCTATCATATATGCTCTATTAACTTTCAAATTAGAATCCATATAAGGATCATTTTACTTGTTTGTTTAGGATTCATTTGACATGGAACTATATTTTTTGTGTTATCGAGAGATCATTTGGTAGACACCCTGTTTTTGTAGCCACTTGTCAGTAGACTCCTCCAAAAGAGCTTGATCCAATTGTGATGAGGTATTTCCTAGAATCAAAACCTATCCCAGCATCCTAAACTAGCCCAAGACCATAAACCCATCAAAAACCACTAGTCCTAGATACCCTTATCCCAATTGATGGTCAAGCACTCAAGGAAACAAGCCCAAAATCCATGCAATAGGCCCAACAATGTGTCCAACTTGTATATCTAGCATAGATTACCACTACGTATCAGTTTTGCGGATATCCAACGCATATCACCTCTGCAATTGCCCTATGTCAATAGCTGTAACACCCCGGTGCTACACAACAGTACAAGAACTACCCAAGTACAGCTAAAAGAATTAAATAGCAAAAATAAAATAATTAAAGCTAATCACCCAGACCTGTGTGCGGCAAACGTGGCTCGAAAAGATGCACCAGACTAGACTGCTCCTACACCTGAGCACCTGAAACAAGGGGACAAGGAAAAACACGCGTGAGTGACAGGAATGTCACCCAGTACGCGCCCCAAAAACAACACTAAAATCCACTGAAAACCATTGCCAAACAACTATCATTGCCAAAACCACATGTTCAACTAGAAAACATGGAAAACAATGGCATTTCAAACTTTCTTTTCCTTTCCTTTCAAAACCTCATGCTTGTTCATAAACCTTTATTCTCAACACTGGAGAAACAATTCATTTCATCTAGTTTCCTAGCCCAAAACATCATTTAAAAACCATTAGCACAATTTATAACAATCCGGGCTAGGAACTAGTCCACACACACAAATCCACACTTTTCCATTCCAAAACTGGTCGCATCACCCTTGCCACAGGCGATC
>JAMKQA010122449.1:0-16179 GCA_024699735.1 Posidonia australis | reverse complement strand
ACGATGTACGTAGCTACGAGGACAATTAGTCCTCGCAAAGTCCTCGTTATACTGCGTAGCGAGGAGTTTGCGAGGCATTTGCGAGGACTTCGCGAGGAACATTGTCCTCGCTAAACGTCGATTTTGTTGTAGTGATACTCCAAATCTACATTCCACAAGTATACGTACCGAATAACGTTCTAAACGTACCTAACTCTATATGTGTTGAACAACTCTTAAGGCTCCCATGGTTCTAGAGTTCGTATAACAAATCTTATTTCATTGTAAGTTATTGATTTTACTATAACTCTATAGTCACCAATTTTTTGAAGTTTGTTGGACCTGTCTTTTTTCCTTCTCAAAAATTCTTGAGTTTGGTGAATGCACTTAGAATATATCGAAGAAAGTTCTTCGTGGTTCCGAAATGTTCTTATGTTCGTTATATGCATTGAATAATGTTCTAAACATACTTAAGTTTGGTATATGTGCCAATCAATTACTCAAACTTTAACTTTAGTTCAATGTATGTGTCAAATACTTGCTCATAATTTTGTTTGAATTTCGCAAATGGGCCAAATAGCATTCCGTTCAATCCCATGAGTTTGATATGTATACCAAACAATGACACTTGTTATTACGTTTGACTTATGTGCCTAACAATTAACGAAATATTCTCGAATCAGTATATATACCCATCAACGTTCTAAACGTGCTTAAGTTCGGTATATGTGTCAAACAACCCTTTAAGCTCCCATGGTTCTAGAGTTCATATACCTTGTCCTTCTTTCTTTTGCTAGCTAATTGAGCTTACCAAGTCAAAGAACATATTGTTCTCCGTCAAATAGAGTTCTCCATGAAACATCACAAAGGAAGAATCACTTTTAGTGGTCATATTGATAAAGAAAACTACAAAACACACCAAAAGAGTTAAATTAAGTTGCATCCTTTTTCACAAACTTAAGTTATCGTAGACCACAAATTATAAGCCTCAACTTGAAAAGAAAAATAGTTATATCCAAGGATTTAAAAAGAAGTTGCAATATTGTTGAGGAAAAGAGCATGTAAATGCATTTAAGAAAAGAAACTTTTAAAACTAAATTAAAATGTATGCCTTACTCAATATAAAACCTTAGGCTTGCTTCTTTCCCCCTATGCTTATAGTATTAAATGTTTGCAGCAAGATAAATCAATATCCAAATATTAGATGCATCAATAACAATATCAACTTATAGTCTTTTTAGAGTATAAATAAATAAATACAATTATAGAAAGCATAAAGATGCAAGCGAACCCAAAGGACGCAACATGAAAAAACCTTAGTGGAAGTACGTAGTATCATTAGTGAGATTAGATAGATAACTAAACACAAAATTGGAAGAAATATGGCCAAAATAGTTTAGAAAGAGTAATAGAGATTAAAATAAGATATTTACAATCCCGTGCTTGAAATTGTATTCATTTCGTCATAAGTTATCATTCCTCCCTTTCTAGTAAAGAAACTTCTGCTAAGCAAGATTTGGACATACTTGTCATGCTAAAATAATAACACTAAAAACATAATCGAAATTATTGAACATTTGTATACATTCCCACACCATTCTTGTACTCAGCCTTCCTTTAGGCTCTTTCCAAAGAAAACCATCTTCTTATCTAACATACAATTTCTAAGAAAGCAAAAATTACAAATAAAATAATAAATAAGAAGACTAAATCTTGTGTATTAAAGGAAAAAAATAACAATTAAGCAAGATGGTCATGCATAAATCTAAAGCCTAATGAGTAAAACAGGCACACTTGTGATCATACGCGCATGACGAGGGTTGACGACCCAAAATGTGTGGAACGAGTCCATACAAGCCAAATAGTCACAGACAAAGGCAAAAGGGGATTGCGGGGAAAAAGGAAAAAACAGAGTTACCATCTAGTCTATTAAAATTAGGAGACGAGGAAAAACAAAAATAAAAACACAATAAAATCGAAACAAATAAACAAAACTTATGACTCTAATGCCAATAGATAACACATAGATCATTGCGTACAAAGAAATGGACAAGAACTCCTGTTACGTACAAAAAAGGTGTAAGACACTCCCATACTCCTGACGAGTTTGTTCTTTTAAGAAAGTGAATTTAAGAATTAAAAATTTAAAAAAATTAACCCAAGTCAAGTCTGATTGGGCCTAGGCCAGGTTCAAGCGTGCTTGACCCTCACTTCAGCCTGACTGTTCATGGGTTGCTTGATCCTTTTTACACTTCTACTTAAGCTTGATCGGGCCTAGGTCAGGCTCTACAATTATTCGTTATAATAGATGGGGGGCTTTCCCTTGTCCTCCCCATCTATTATTATAATATATCAAAAAAGGGGCTACCATAAAAGAAAAAACACTCGAGAAGTCTACTTTCCTATAAATATCTCCTTACCTCATCTCATTTATTCACAATTTCTCCACTCTCAACTATTCTCTGCACATTGCGAATGCTATGCTTCCGTCACATCCACAATTCCAATCTACCGCTTCACCATTCCATCTCCATTATTTCATCATTCTGCCTTTATCACTCCACCGTTTCTCTTTCTTGTGTTTAACTACATATGAATAGATATATCTTCAAATTTATAAAAAAATAATTATTTAAAAAAATATTTATTTTACTAACTTCTATCATACACAAGACTGGACCAATGTCCTAACCACGGTGGCCCAACCTTGGTCTACCAATAGAAAAAGGCCTAGACCAGCCCCCCCACCAATCCTCTTTACACGTCTAAACTTGAGCTGAACGATTACTGGGAGAGAACCCCCTCAACAAATAGGAAATTGTTTATATTAATCTTTTCTAAATATTATCAAAATAAAATAAAATAAAGGACAAACACAACAAGAGCACATGCAGGGCGCCGCCTCTCTAAACACAGCAAAGTGCCCATGCGCTGCATGCTAAATTCAAAAAACGCGCTAGCGATGTCTAAATGCACACTTTTCCACTAAACTGACCGACCAGAAGGTATGGAGCAGAAATTAGAGACAGCTGTTCATCAGAAACGAGTGATACAAAGTGTTCTCTTCATAATTCAGTTCTCAAAAGACTACATACAAATAAAAACAACACGTTTTGCAAGTCATCTCGGCCGGACGACATATTTGCAGCACTGACCAAGGTCAAGGAGCCAACCTCCCTACAACAGGTTTTTCACTTAAAGATTGCATTTTCACAATCTTAGGTAGAGCCTTGGATCTCTATATCTGCATGATATGTCTTGCCCATCGGGTCACAAACAGAGATTTGCAGCTACAAATAACAAACACAATAGAATTCAAAGTTGTACATGAGATTAGGCCTTCCAAATGAAAGCTATTTAGGAAAAGCAAATGCAAGGAGTCCATCAAATGGGAAAATAAGGAATCCAGTAGTCTGATTGGAGAACACAGCTTTGCTCTGTACATCGTCTCTATGATCACTCCCATGCTCACCAAATCACCTAAATTTGGAACTCAGAAGTGCCTTCTCGGTAAACACAATTTTGAACTCTTCGATTTTAGGGACCAGCACTGAACTAAAAATCGAACTCCCCATTGGCCTGTGAGAGAAATTATCATACTATTGTCGTGTTAATATCATACCATAAACAGAACCAAAAATAGGGGAATCTGCTAGACTCCTCAATAGTACTCAACCAAGTACAGGCATTTGTGAACCAAATAAAATATATAATTAGTACTCATCGAATAAGACTACTAGATCAACTAGAACAAATATCAAATGAAGAAAAATTCTAGCACAAGCAAATAAATCATATTCATTCTTAGAAGAACTATTTTGATAGATATTTGATTAAAAAATGCAGTACAAAATTACAAACTGAGACTGATTCTATGAGAAAAGAATAAAAATGCAAAATGAAGAAAAATTCTAGCACAAGCAAGCAAATATTATTCTTTCTTAGAAGAACTATTTTAATGGTTTTTTTGGTAGTCTATTTTGACAGATATTTGATTAATGAAAAATGCAGAACAAAGTTACAGAGTGAGACTGATACTATGAGAACAAAATAAAAATGACAGAGAAATACTTATAATGCTTATATAAATCAATTGATCATGGCAAGAGACCATTGTGAGACTAGATTTTTTTTTTACCTTGAGTAAAGAACATCAGGAAACTTGAGGCACTTGCAAAATGAGCTAATAACCTGACTGATATACGAGAACAAAGAGGACTAAATTCAAATAAAATAAACATTCACTCACCCAAAGAAATTGCATGAACCTTTCTTTTTAACATGATGCCCAGGCGTCAGGTGATGCTTAGGTGAAAAGGCACCCATACTCATAGAATTAAACATCGACACGTGTCAATGATATTCTGAGCTAGTTGACATGATTTACAAGTGTAAATTGAGAAATACTGTGTATCAAAGCTAAACTTCGACTCCTGTCGATGAATGTTGAAGTATCGGTCAACACTGTGTATTTTTTACACTAAGCTTAACAGTATCGAGCGATACGTCCGTTAAAACAACAGACATGCATCAGAATTCTTTTTTTTCATTTGCTTCTTCCCTTTCATGAGTCACCAACTTCTTGTGCATTTCGATAGCTTGTTGCAAATTTGAAGAGTGTTCACTCTTTAATTGGTTTCAAATTTTATCTCTCCTTAAAGTATAATACTTGATTTTTATATAGAATTTTTGTTTTTTCCATTTTGGTGTTTGTGTTTTGAACTTTTCATGTAAATTTATGATAGAATCTTAGATCTATCATGATAATAATTAGAACTCAATAATACATAGATCTTAGATTTGTTTCATTTTTTATTGTGTTTTGATGTTGATAACTTGATAGTACACAGATTTAACCTAATAATACATATGTCTTAAGCATTTTCATGTTTTTTTTTTGTATTTTGATGTTAATAACTTGATATTATATAGATTTAACCTAATTGCACATAGCTCTTAAGTTTCTACGATAGAATCTTAGACCTATCATAATAATAATTAGATCTAACTTAATAATACATAGATCTTAGGTTTGTTTCATTTTTTGTTGTGTTTTGATATTAATAACTTGATATTACATAGATTTAACCTAATAATACATAGCTCTTAGGGTTTTTTTCATTTTTTCCTTTTTGTGTTTTGATATTAATAACTTGATATTACACAAATCTAACCTAATAATACATATGTCTTAGGCATTTTCATGTTTTTTTTTTGTATTTTGATGTTAATAACTTGATATTATATAGATTTAACCTAATTGCACATAGCTCTTAAGTTTCTACGATAGAATCTTAGACCTATCATAATAATAATTAGATCTAACTTAATAATACATAGATCTTAGGTTTGTTTCATTTTTTGTTGTGTTTTGATATTAATAACTTGATATTACATAGATTTAACCTAATAATACATAGCTCTTAGGTTTTCTTTCATTTTTTCCTTTTTGTGTTTTGATATTAATAACTTGATATTACACAAATCTAACATAATAATACATAGATTTAACCTAATCATTCTATAAAATCATTAAAAAGTAGTAAAATTCGTAATTAAATTAAAAAATAATAAAATATTTATGTTAAGCATATATAAGGTCATTTTTATAAGTACTTTTGTTTTTAAATATTTATTAATCATTTTTACAAATTATTTATGATTTAAGATATTTGTATTAAGTCCATCTAATGTATTTTAATGTGATACATATTGAGGAAGTTGATCTACGTAATCTAATATGTAGATTATTGCTTCTTTAGCTTATTCTAGAGTTTTAAATCAAAATTTAAAGTTTTTTAACCATTTCTATGGACTTTCATAAATTTACCACATTTCCATTGATACTTCCATTGATGTTCGACATGCTTTTTATTTTTATCAGACCGAAGTCCAATACGATACCGACATTTGATTCTATACCCATGCTAAACATGGCGACAATAATAATAAGTGCTTCGACATCCACTTTTCTTAGATTATATTGAATTTTGGATGAGTCATACATTGCACCATTCATCTATAAACAAAGATTAAAGACCTATACTTCCATAAGTTTTACTTTATTTGCATTGGTTGACCTATTATCAACAGAGAGTAAACTACTATTTAAATCTATTTGGCTTTTATATGCAATTTGACTTGATATTTTTATTTGCAAATATCTTAGGGAAAAAAATGTTGTTTTAAGATATTATAAACATTACGATTGCACAAAGACACTTGTATTTTACATCATCACAATTATCTGTATTTTTATTTACCTTGGCAACATAACAACCTTGGCATGTATAATGTATGAAAAATCTTAGTATCATGAACTGCCTACGCTAACATTTACATGCATGTTTTCAAACATATTCCAAAGTATCACACTTGTATCTAAAAAAAAACTAACAAACACCACAAGCAATGGAACTCCTACAAAAATATTCTGTTATACGAAATTAAGTGATACACCAATATTACAAAATATATCAAGAGTTCAAGTCCATGAAAACAATAACAGTATGACGTAATTAAGTAATGCACCAATATTACAAAACATATCAAGACTCTGGAAACAATAACAGTATTATGTAATCCAGTAATGCACCAGTATTACAAAATAATTCAAGACTATGAAAACAATAACAGATTAATCAATTGCAATTTGATATGAATTACATATTCATTATGCAAAAGAAATAGTTGATATTCATGAGCCCTCACACCTCAATCCATTAAAGACATTCAATTTAGACCAGTAGTGGCTAGAACAAGCCGTGTAAAGCAATCATTGATACTTCCTTGGTTAGAGATTGTGCAGGTTTAGCTCCCTTTTTTGTTATTTCTAACAATGTTATTTTAGGTCTTCCTCTACCTCTTCTAACTTCACTTACAAGTGCAGCCAAAGGCCTTTGAACATGACCAGACCATCTAAGACGCTTCTCTCTTATTTTATCCTCAGTTGGTATTAACCCCATCCTATTATGAACGAAATCATTTCTTAACTGATCATTCCCACTCTGCCAATTATCCATCTTAACATCCTCATTTCGGCTATACTAACCTTTAGGTCAAGGTTTTTTTTTAATAAACCAACACTCTGTAGATGTTAAGTGTAGATAACTACAAAATGGTGCATTTCATGGAAATGAACAAGATCTAATACTACATCAGTTTAATTGAATATACAGTTCCAATTTAGATACCCCACTTTCATGAAGTTAAAGTACAGTTCTAATTTACATACAGTCAAAACACTACAGATCGAGTTTATAGCATACACATTGTCTTCCGACATGGTTACCCCCCTAAAAAAATGTTATTGTAAAGATTCCATCTTTTATATTTAATGAAAGTATGTTAGATTATTAGAAGCGGAAAAATGTATAACCAGCTCCATATTAGAGACACCACTGAAATGAATGACTAGAAATTCATAAAATATCTATGTTATTGAAATTCCAAATTCACAAAAGAACAGTAAGTACCAAGTACTGTTAGGTTTATAAGTTTTGAAATCTCACAGTAACTAGACAAACCAAAGGGTAGATATCATAAAAACATAAGGAATTTGAGATCAAGCTTTTGTCCAAGACCTCGTCACATGCAAATAATAACCACTGACCAGCTCCCAATCTAAAGGAGATTGGGAATGTTGGTTTCTAGAAAGACTTGAAGATAAGCAATCATTGGGATTCACGACAACATCCAGGGAGAAAGAACAATACAAAAATGCAATCATTGGGATTCACATACAATATCCAGGGAGAAACAAATAGTTGCTGGTTTACCTTGTTAAAGAGAACATCTCTATTGTTGAGATGCATTATCCCATCCTTGAGTGTGCACTTCCATCTGCTTTTCGTCCGTGACACCTACTTGAGCATTCAAAATTAGTAATATACCCAATTCCAAAGATACCACATTGGCCATCAGAAGTAGCAAACAAATACTACCTTGTCAAACTGCGCAAGAACTAAATGTTGTGTATTGGGTTCTTCCACTCCTTGTTCTAGATCATCCAAATCTTCATCATCGTCATCGTCTTCATTTAAAGGAGGTTCATCATCATCCAGGGCTTCAGATTTTGCCTGTCTTGGTGTGCTAACAGAGGGGGTGGCAGCTCTTAACTCTGAGAGTGAAAAGGGCAAGGATTAGTGCATCAGATTATACAATTCACTAATAGAAGCTTTCAACCATAGCAAAGAAAATCACAGCAGAAATGTACCATTTTCAATTGGGGCATTATAGTCCTCGATAGCACCCCCTTGCAGATTGTAAGACTTTTAACAAGAATAAGAAAGATTGTGACATGAGAAAAACAATGAAACACAACAAACATAGAAATCAGTTGTAGGCATATAAAGCATACATTATTGTAGTCATCATGGGTTCCATCCAGTTGGGGAATCTCCAGAACACCTCTAGCAATCATATTTTCTTTTCCATGTTTAAACAATGAATGCTGAACATTGTTGGCCTAAAACCCCAAGGAAGTGGTTCAAAGTTAAACACAGAACAGTAACATTGAGAACATGCTATTGACAATTATAACATCATGGTACGTTGGGAACTTCCAAACGTAATAAGAACAATATCATCAAAAGACATAATCACATGGCCATATGGTAATAGTTTTTCCTCTTTAATTTTTGTCTTTTGTTTGAGTGAAGTGGTAATAGATATTGAACTCTGTCTGCATCAGGAATGTACAAACCATCTGGACTCAAGGATACAGAGATCATGTTAGGGGAAAACCAAACAGAAGGTTCACAAAATTAGCTACCAAGGCATTGTCACAAGTTCCTTCAATTTGGATAAGCCCCTTGTTAACCCTTTTTTTTAATCTTTCTTTCTTTTTGACTGAAGTGGTAATAGTTATTGAACTCTGCCTTCATCAGTAATTAACAAACCCTCTGGTCTTAAGGATACAAAGTTCATGTTGGGAGAAACCAAACAAAAGGTTCATAAAATTAGTTACCAAGACATTGTAACAAACTCCCTTTTTTTTGGAAGAACCCCTGGTTAAACTTTTGATGTTTTCCATTTTTGGATAATGCTGATTTTAATTAAGGAGAATCATCCCATGTTTCCCTAAGAAAAGGCACATCCCAAGAAACAAAATATTAAAAGGGACATGTAGTCTCTTCCTTCGTTTTTCATCTTTGGCTTACGCCAAAGAAGAAGGTAGGATTTTTTTATTAGCAATATCGAACATGTTAGAGCAATTACATGATCTGCAACAGAAACTATATAAGATTAATGCATCAATCATTACCTAAATAAACTTTTACATCTCTGCAGAGCAGATATAAAATCTCACACATTCAGAATGTACATACAGGTCAACTCTTAATTTTGCCTACCAGCTCGAACCTCCGTGTCAACAAAATTGTTTGCATCTGTTTTTACAAGGTTAGTTAGATGCCATAGTGTCACCGCAAGGTCAAAACGTCTCCCCCTCTTTCATCATGTGAAATATATTTTGCCGTCTTTATCTTTCATTATGTCATGTGTACTTTACTGTATAGCAGGTGTTAGATCTTACACATTCACAATGTGCAAGTCAACTCTTAATTTTGGTACACCTATATGATCAGACTTAGCATCGAATGTTTCATCTGCAACCATTTGTACACTGTTACTTAAAATGCCACACTGTCATTGCCAAAACAATACAATATCTCCACTTTCATCATGTAAAGGAAAAACAGCATCCATTTGGCATTTCTAGACCCGCATAGTTCTCGGATGTCCATCTTTTTTGCTCTCTTTTTTTAATCCCCTGTTAGTGTTGTCAGATGTCTAATACAGAGACCACATGATTCCTGCCTGCTCTGCAGTTCAAGGCTACATGGCCAAAAGAACTTTTTCTTCATCATAGACTACAGTAAACTCTTTTGTGAATTAACTTCATGATAACTGAACATTTTACTTACATCATCCATTTTACATAAAACAAGATGTTTGCATCCAAGGAGCAACGCCATGCATAAGCTAAATATATAAGTCCGTTTTTCAGTTTCCATTTTTTAGTTATATAGGGCATAAAGACTAGATTACAAATTTACAACTTCTAGGTGATTGTGTACTATCAACTTAACAGAAGAACAATAAAAGCTTCTGTCCTGGGCATTCCATTTGGTCAGACAAATTATCTAAATAAAATTTTTAAGGAAGAACAGCATGGATAAACTAACATCTAGGAAACATGGACACTTCGGAGACACCATGTTGGTGCGGGACACCGACACTTGCCAGACATGTGTCCAGCATTCCAGGTGTCACATCCCTTATTTTCTAAAAAAAATTTGCTTGCAGGACAGTCCAGCAACACTACTAAGTTCTAAGAATAAGGGAAGATGTCATGATCCATTTGATTCATCAAATTTCAATTTACGATGGAATTTTTATAGTATATTATTTGTTTTTTAAATATATAGATGTGTCCCTCGACATGTTCCTATCCTATTTTTTTACTATCCTATTTTTTTAGGATTTGTCATTTCTATGAGTCCATGGTGTGCCATGTCTCATGTCTCTGCTTCATTGACTAATATGCATTAAAAATAAAATCACCTCTGGGGTTGTCAATTCCATGACAAAATCTCCTGACCCATCTTGTTGTGGAATGGAACCTTCTGCAGGGTAGTGTGAAGTAAATGCATCCCGCTTCCGTTTCCCAGCAGTTGCCATGAGAAAATCCTGGATAAATAATACCAGTGCAACATGTGCATATTAGAGAATAGATGACAACAGTAGCAGGACAAAACTATCCAAATATAAAAGATGATTGCAGGTTGCACATTTTCAAAAACATTGATCCCAGGTCCTACAATTGTGAACCCCAAGGGCAAACAAAGCAAATTATTTCTAGCAGGTTCAGGAGAATTTGAAGGTAAGAACCTAAGCAGTACTATGACCATTGTGACAGATCTGAATCATAGCTACCAATATTCTAAAATGAGTCAAAAGACCAGTTGTGGTTAGACACTTGGATGCTTTATTTGTGATGGCAAACCTTGCTTTTGGTATGGTAAACAGGGACCAACTTGATCAGTTTTGCTACCAGATGATCAATTCATGGTACACAAGGTGGATGTAAAAGCAAGCAGATTTTATGGAAATAAAGATTTACCTAAATACTATAGGAGATTTTCCAACATTTTCCCTTCTCAGTGAATTCTTTAAATTCGGTGTTCTTTTAAAATATACGTCATTTTGGGTATTTTTAACAGCTAGATTACCCTACAACATAGAACAGGTAACTAAAATTCTTTAAGCATGGTGGAGCCATGACTTGATGATAACTTTGGATAAATGTGAATGCCTAAATAGGGGATATTTGGTTCCCTGACAACTTGGTTGTAAAGAAGTTCCTAAACAAATGCAATAGAGAAGGATTACATGTGGAAAATGGCATGGAGATTTCAATGAGACAACAATCACAGAGAACCACTAGCTGTAACCAAAAATAAAAAATAGCTAAAAACAAAATCAAGATTTTGTTTCACTTTAGTAAGTGTACAATATGGACAATGGATATATTTGCCCCGTCCTTCAGAGTTCCAACAACAGGAACCTCAAAATTTAGAAGTTGCATGATGTATGGTTATAGAAAGCTTAAGGATTACATATATTGCAAAAGCCTCACAGCTAAAATTTCATGAAGTATACTTTCTTTTAGAAAGCTAAAGGATTACATTATATTACAAAATGGTAAGCTTCAGAGGCATCCTTTATTTGTACAATATAGAAAGATATTTGTAGGGCTTTTTAAACATAAAGCATAGCACTCAGATAGATGCTTCAACTGTTTTAGTTCATTAATTATAGCTTCGATGAAGTGATATTATAATGTGGAGTCCAATTCAAGGCAGTCTAATCAGGGAACTCTAGGTCACATGTACACGTTGCATTTTAAGACAAGTTCTAGTGATTTATCTTAGTTTACATGGGGAAGTGGGGAGAGGATTGGCACAGCGGTAAGGTTGTTCAGCTGTTACCTAGAGGCTAGAGGTCACAGATTCGAGTGACAGACATAGACTATCAGCATATGGAAATAAGATTGCATACATACAGGCCCACACTGGTGGAGAGGTGCATATTGGGTTTGCACTATTTATTTTAAGTCACAAGGAACTCAAGGAATTCCTTCTTAAGAATCACATGTAAGCTATTAAAGATCTCTAATATCTCAGTTGAAATATAGACATCCAACTTAAAATCAATTGACAATAAGTGGAGGGATCCGTCTATATATAACAACAAGTCCAATCTACACTTTTTCCAATGTGAAACTATTTCAACATTCTCCCCTCACTAGTGGTCTTTTTTTAGATCCTATAAGTAAGTTTTTTGGATATGGGTAGATGTGTGTAAACTTGGGCCTAAACAAGCCCCTTTTGGCTATGATACCAAGTAAAAGTCTAGATATCTAACTTAAAATCAAGTGTTTATGAGTGGTGTCCATCTATATATAGTCACAAGGTTGGTCCTCACTTTTTTCAATGTAGGACTATTCCAATAATCTCATTTCCTAACAACTATTGAGAATCCAATTAGGCCATTAGAGACTATTTATAGCATGGAAAGAAGGAACAATAACCGTGTCGACATGGGGTCAAAGGGAATGGAGAGGAAGATGTGTATTGAAGAACATATCCTCATTTTGACTTCATTAGGAGATGTTTGTGAAAGTTATTGAAGCTTGAAAGCAAAAGTAAATACATTTCCCTCTGGATTCCAACTCCATGAGAGAAAATAATTGTGTGTTTTTAAGCAACATGCTGAAAAGAGATGCAAGTAGATATACAAGGGGAAATGAGCACAAGCACTGGGATTTTGAGAAAACGTTTGGTCAAAAGGAAAATGTTCTCCTTTCACT
Organism: Posidonia australis; assembly: GCA_024699735.1. NCBI lineage: Eukaryota > Viridiplantae > Streptophyta > Magnoliopsida > Alismatales > Posidoniaceae > Posidonia > Posidonia australis. The sequence continues at coordinate 3,326 of JAMKQA010122449.1, read as the reverse complement.
CGCTTTCCCTTCCTCTCAGTAGCACATTCCCACACCAAAATAAATGATATCATTAAATGCTTTTGAAATCACAAGCACCTGTGTCAGGCTTTGGTGAGAACCTCCTCTATCCACTTCATCTCGCCCTTCCACATAAGCTAAAAATGCAAAACCTTACATTAGTCTCCAAAATCGACGTGTTTCAGGAAAAATTATTTGTGGAAAAAACCAAGGATTCACAAGTTGCTGTTTTTACATATCATGTTATGACTTGCTTTTACTTACCAACATTAACATCAACGCCTAGAGGCCTCTGATTAATCCAAGGAGAGGGTGAATGCTGCAAAATTCATTGTTACATGGGTAAGTGCTTAATACTTTCATGATTGACAAAAATATATCGTCTTTTCCTAAAAAATTAAAAGAGGGCACTGTCATTTCTTCTTATTCTTATTACATTAAACAAGAAAAATAAACTTCTTTTTACATTAAACAAGAAAAATAAACTATGTTTGGTATCTCCAGATAAGGAGGGAATATCATTAAGTCAAGGTAAGCACAGAAGAGTTGCCTTCAGTAACCAAATACTACCATGTAAGGGCTAGGCCTCCCCCCTTTCATCTCTGCAAGGTCCCTGACGTCAGCCACTGGCGCATACTCACCGGGAGTAGGCGTCTGATACAACTGATGCTCCGCTATCCCCGGCAACGGAGTCTGAATCGGAGTCTGCAGGGGCGTCTACATTTGTCCAAGAAACAGGGGAAAGAAAAGTCAGATATCCCCCACACAAGAACACCAAGAAAACAAAGCACCAAAAACTAAACACATCATACCGGAGGGAAGAGCATCTCCGCCGTGGGAGTCTCGTACTCCTCCGGCCCTTCATAGGGAACATTCAGATCATGCACCGGAGTGATCGGACCGCCCGAACCCGGAGGCTTCGGAAGCGCCGGCCTCTGTATGTTCGCGGACAGCGCCCCGCACTGCATCAGCTTCATCTCCCAAATCTGAAACCCTCCCAATTCAAACCCCAAAAGCCAAATCTGAAACCAAAACAGCAAACAAAAAAGAAGACGACGAAGCAAAAGAAATTCAGAAATCTTCACCGCCTGCAACTCGGAGAGAACGTTATCTCCGGCGCCGGACCCGACAAACTCGTCCCGAACCTTCCCGATCACGTCGTCGATGACATGGATGTAGACATTGGAAACATTGGACAGGCCGGTGGCCATGAATCCGGATAGGTGGATCGATCAAGAACCCGCAGAGAGAAAGGGCATGGGATTCTAGGGTTAGGGTTCGGGGGAAGGGTCGGTCCGATGCCGGAGCGGAGAGGTAGAGGGGGGAGAGAGAGAGAGAGAGAGAAGGAAAAGGGTCGTGTTGCGGACGAGAACGGCGAGTACCAAAAGAGGGGAATATAAATAGGTTTGCATCCGGAATGGGGATTGCTCGGGCACGTGTCGAAATCTGCGGTGGAAAGACCATGGTCTAGGAGTTACATTATAGGCAATATAAATATGTGGCGTGGGTGACGACTGACGAGACCGTGCCATCACCATTCCTGCACTTAGTCCGGCCAGTTCGCCAAGTTGCTCTGGTTTATGGGCTTAAACTGGACCATATTGAGTTGGAAGTGTTGGGTTGGGGGCATGGGTATGGTTTCATTCAATGTGAAAATGGGTTGGGTGTGGTTGAGGTAGTCAACGGTCGGCATCTATTAGAATAATATTTTTTTATCAATTTATAAATTTAAAGAGAATCAAAAATTATTTTACTAATATTGTTGAGTAAGTGTATGGTATGTTTTATGTATGTCTTGTTAAAAACATAAAATTTTTGTATTTTATAGAAATTATTGATTAACTTTTATTAGTTATTTATTTGTATTTCATTAGTTCTTATAATTTTAAAGTTTGGAACATATTTATTTGGATGGTTCGTACATATTTAATTATTACATAATATATGTTTATATACAAATCAATTTATTATAAGGATTTGTCATTTTGTTTGTATATTGACTTATTTAATCCATTAACCACCTATAACCTGTTACCCATAGAGGTTGAGTCGAGTTACTAATTAAGAATTGAAAAAATAAGTCATCATCCCACTCATAATTCATTATTTCAAAACATGTTGGATCATGGGATGACCCATTACTTAATCTGACCCGTTGACACTCTCAGGTGGTACCTTAAGAAAGAATCGCTTATTACAAAATTACAATAGTGGGTTGTTTCTAGTTCAGAAAATAAAAATATCCATTTATTTTACAACTAGATTTTTCAATAAGCATATGTGGCATTCAAAACTCGATCTAATTTTTATGTAAGCCAATGTGAATCGTGTGACATGATTCTTCAAAATTGAAAGCTCAAATTGAAATTACCATAGATTGTCGCTTTCATGATCTATTATCTCCATTATTATATTGTTAAGAGAATCCAAATCTACCAAAATGCTCATTGACCGACCTTTTTTATGAAAATTTGAAATTACCCATCTTCAACTACTCACAAGTGGTCACCTTGTATGAGACGTTTGTTTAGCTTCAACTATTTATTAAAAAACTTCTCACAAGTGAAAGTTATTCAAAATTGTGTTTAGGTAGTTAAAATTCAAGTTATATATAAGAAGAAAATAGAATCTTTAGTTAATGCGTTGATGAAACACTCAACTTTATGGACTCAATTGGGTCGACAATTGGATCAAAAATTTGGGCAATTCAATTAAAGGCAATTCAATCTTGTGCGTGTGCTTTGCACATGAATAATTAACCTTAAGAGCATGCATATGCATTATAATTTGTAAGGATTATAATTATTAGTGTACAAAAACGATCATGTGATTTACCTAATATGTGAATTTTTTCTTAAAGAGTGCATGAGAAAATGATGATTAAATAAAAAGAACCTACTAATTTCTACTCTTCACATTAGGTAATTGATACGGACTTGACCTCGAATCAAGCCTGATATGGGCCTAACCTTGGACAAGACCTCGTGTCTGATTTTGAGCCCATGAGCAAACCGACCCAGGAGTCCAAAAGGTGATACACCTCAGAGGGTCAACAATTATTCTCGTCGTTCTCAATCTAACTGGTAGTATTCTATTGTTCCCTCGCGATAAAGGCTAGTAGACTCGTAGTATCCATTGTGAGGACTGAGGAGGAAATGACAACCTCTTGAAACAAAACCCAAACACCAGATTCCTTACCAAAACAGGAGTGAAAGAACAGGTCTCTTATCCATGACACGAGAGAGCGAGAGAGAGAGAGAGAGAGAGAGAGAGAGAGAGAGAGAGAGAGAGAGAGAGAGAGAGAGAGAGAGAGAGAGAGAGAGAGA
>JAMKQA010122447.1:0-12840 GCA_024699735.1 Posidonia australis | reverse complement strand
CTATATATATATATATATATATATATATATATATATATATATATATATTATAACCTTCTAAATGTATACAAAACTAAGGTATAAAAGTGTTATTCAAGGTTCTTTTTATTTGTATCTTTGTTTTCTTTATTTTGTTAAAAATATTTGAATTAACTTATTACATGTGTATTAAATTACTATTTGAGGAGTTCATCTAATTAACGTTTTTACTTGTTCATTTAATTTTTTATTTTTTAATGTAAATAACGTTATTATCATTTATTTGGTACAAGCTGTTAGATATATAAAAAAATAAATACATATGAAATCCAAGAATGGAGTCAATCCAACCTGAAGTTTCTTAGGATAGGTTGGGTGGAATCTAAGATTTATGTTGGATTGAACATGGATTCAAAACTAAACCTCAACAATTCAACAATTCGGGTTTAATAACTGATATGAAAACAAAAAATATAGGTAAGTAGCTCCAACAAGAAAACAAAAAATAACTCCAACTTGAAAACAAAAAATAACAGCCACGTGAAACCTTTCGTTCAGATGAGAAGAATTTTTTATGAAAAATTCCAGTTCGATGTGTAGCAATATTTGAGTACAATCTTGAACAAAAGGTCATATATCACCAAAGGGGCTGATGATCAAGCAATTGGGGAAAAGCAACTCGAAGAACAGCCAATTAGCCATGTAAATCTTGAATCGTTGCAGACCTCAGAGCATCCTACCAGCCATGGGAGCTGAGATATTCGATTACTGGCCCCAACGTCCTATCCACTGTCCTGTTCCACAAGTGTGCAAAATCTGCCTGAGAATATTTTCCAGACATCATCTCCTTAGGCTGGAAAATATTACAAAGCATCTTTGTCATGATAAATTGAAAGATTCAAATCTAAATATAATTCTGCACGAAAAGACACTAAAGCTACCACTACAAAAATGGGTTATTAAGATACTAATAAATAGATGGTAGCCTACAAGTAAGTTCCTTTCAAAAAGGCATTTCCAGCATTTTCTCCTCTAAAATATTTTCATGGCATGAGTGTTTGCAAAGGCTTCAAAGCATAAAAAAAATACTATAAGTCAAAAGCTCAACTGGCTCGGTTAATTAATTAGTTAGGGATAAATTCATGGAAACATAACCAGAGACCCAAACAACTTCATGATTATTTTGTTTTAAAACTTCTCAAAATTCATAGGCACTCGACACTAACTACACCACTTTTAAGCCCTTCATTTCCTATACCACAACGAGATGAGGAGAACTATAGGCTCTCCAACTACAAAGGATTTTTTTCTTCACTTGAGGAATACTCCTACAAAGTTAAAACCATAAAATCCAATGTTAAGATTTTCAATGCTTTCTTCATTCCACGGCTATTTTCAATAAAGAACATGGACATAATATTGTTGTATTCGAGATGCTTTCCATAGCCATTGTCACAGCCATGAAAGATGAAGTAGGCCTTCTTAAAGTGTTGCCACAGTCCTAACAAATTATGAACAATTGTACTGCATCTATAAGATATAATTTCAGTATTCTCCATTTCTCCCAACACAGTCGTGTTGGATTTGAAGTCTTCAACTCCTCAACCAAGTGCATATGCAACATGTTGATGATTAACCAAGAATGGACAAGCATGGATTTGAAGCTAAAAAATTCTTTCTATCTAACCATAATGGTTGGCATCTTGCATCCCAATAATTTGACGATTAATTAGACACCATGCATAAAGCATACTATCTGCTCTTTAAATGTATTGCTTTATTGCCTATTAGTCCTTTACCCAGAGGCTGAAGCAGCAAAGTATTATCAATTCCTACATTCTCTAATATGTATAAACTGCTTGTGCTATAAATTAGATGAAGAGAGAGTCTGGTGAGTGTCATAGCCATCTAGGGCTGGACGGCAGACAGATTTCTCTAATCAGGCTCATGACGTTTGCATCCTGATAAAAAGCACAATTATATGCTCCCACGTTTCTGCAGATAAAGAGCGTTGATAATGAACCTCATAAATCAGTATTACTTCTTTATGGACTTTTTTGCTCATTCGCTTTGTTGTCTATTGTTTGTGTACCATTTTATAACAAAACCATGTTCAGAACATAAGCTAGGTTTCCTATACAGAGCATCTTACAATGAAGAATATGTAGGCTCAATGTGCCCGTACACAAGTGAGAGGTTATTTATTATAACAGTGCATCATGTAAGATAGCCATATCACAATTTAAAATTTGTGTATGAAAAAACAATTATCAACGATATTCAATGCTTGGATTCTACCGAGATTTGTCAAAGTGAAGTATAATGAAGAGATAATGTGAGGGCAACGAACCATGATGCTGCTTTATGTGGTAACTGTTGCTATAATGAAAATATGTGTATAGGGATATTTAAACTTTCAACAGCGTAAGGTTTGTTATGTTAAGGACAGGAAAGTGGTAATCACAATCACTTGGGAAAAATAAGATGAAAACCTCCACGAGTCTTTCTTCTGTGATGGTTTACCACTTCTAAAAAGATAAAGTATTCTTGCTGGAGAAAGACCTACAACCAACTTGATGCCTCTAGAACAAGAGGTTATCATACATGATCACAGTGAAATTTGAACCAATTCCATCCACTGATTTATCTTAAGAAAAAAAAAGTACTAAATATAATTCAAATAGCCAGCATGGTCTTTTAAGCTCAGAAATATTCCAACATGTTTCTAAATGATATGGTTTAAGGAGTTAATCTTCCCACACAAGCACTCTTCAACATTATTTAAGATACCTTTGTCTTTTTCCTCCCACTAAATTTAATGCAGTTATTGCATATGTAAAAATACTTCCAGTTGAATGCACGAGAATGTGAACATTTAGATTAAGCCTAATTATCTGCAGTATCTACAATTCAACAAGCTACCTGCTAGTTGAGCCTGGGGCACTAAGCCATCAAATAGATACAATTATATCAATGAATAAGATAATTGGAGAAAAATAAAACACAATATGATATTGGGATATATTGGCGATGTGAGAAACTAAATTAAGTAGTATAATAATATGTCTCAATGCATTAATGTTTTAAAACTCAAGTTCTTTCACAAATTGGTACTTTAACCATATCTGTTGGTAACTTCTTACATTAATTGGTTATTGCTTAGTTGTTATTAGTTATTTTCTGTCACATTGCATCACTATGGTATTTATATACAAAGGGATGGTTATATAGTTTCTTGTGGAATTGTTACAAGAATCATTATGTTAAATGTACGTGTTGAGCTAATATTTTTATTTTTATTTTTAACAAATAATATAACATGGAATAGGGAAAAGGAGAAGTGGTCACTTAGCCGAATGATTATAGATTGACTAGTTGCCAAGGGCCATGGTCAACTAATATCGGTTGGATGGATTAAAAACATTGATTATGGACTAGAATTGGTTTATTGTCACAACCCAAGCCCAAGACCCACTCGGCTTGGTCCATGATCCGTGACTGTAGCTCAAAGGCGGATGCATGTAAAAGCCGGATAAGGCACAGGTCTCATCCTAATTTTGAAAATTTTTAAAGATAATAGACAATTTACTCAACCTAAAAACCAACGATGCCTCACTTAACCTGCAAGTCGCAAGTATATGAAACCACCAGAAGTCCTAACCCATATTCCCAATTCCCTTAATCCTTGAGGAGCAGTGGCAAGTTGGTGAAGGCGTGAAGTACTCAACTACTAAAGCAATCCACGTCTCCATCAGTCGTCCATAGGCAGCGATGCAATGTCGCAGGAGGAGCAACGATGAGTCGGTGAAGCACTTCACGCTGCAGGAGGAGCAACGGTGAACCGACATAGCACCGTAGCAGTCGGTCAGCGGTCGTCCAAGTGTGCTCCTTAGTCCTCAGTAACTAACTCACGAAGTCACGCCCGTAACCCATTGATTAGGGTTGGTGGAAAACTGAAATTCTGGAAATGTGGTTTTGATTTGGATTTTGGGGTATTATATGCTATGGATGAGTTAAGATTGCACATGTGGGTAGTAGGTTTTTACAGATTTTGAGATTCATTTACGGCAGGCTGTATTTCAGGTGTTCTATGCCTTGATTGTTTTTGTTTTTATAAAGTAGTAAGATCTTTTTTTTTCCTTAAAAAATATAGGTAAGCATGATCATGACTAACTTATATGAATGGTGGATGAAGACGTTAGACATCGAGCATTTATTCAAAAATACTCTTTCAGCAAACAAGCCTTTCAACAAACAAGTCTTGAAAGGAATGAGAAATAGCTGGGAACAAGTCAAGAATGGAGCTTTTAAAGAGATCTGGGATTTAATGGCAGCATCCAGAGTCATATTCAGTAAAAGGATTCATTCAGAATTTTGGAGGTAGTCTGGATGTTGATCAGTAAGGATCATTGTTTATGAAAGAAATTTGATGATGAAATGAAGAGGCCTAAACAGTTAAATAGTTAATTAAGTAAAAGGTCTATTGTAAAACTGTACATTATATTATGCTAAAATACTAGAGAAATTATTAATGAAATTTATGATAATTTCCGTGTTACCCATTTTTTATGCTTTTCAATTTTCATGTTTTCAATGGCAATTATATAGTATGATTTCATAGTGTTGTAGTGTTTATGTTTTTAATCTTTTTATTATTTTTTTTAACAATTGTGTTGTTGTAGTGTTATGGCAAGTGGTTCGTATTCATTAAACGATAAACTACAAGGAGATATGTATCCATACACATCTGATGGTACATGTAATATGTTTATTTAAATTGGTTTTTGTTTATTTAATTTTCTTTTTTTTTATTTATGTGTAGTTATATTTTACAAATAATTATGGACAAGTATTTAATTAAATAATAAAAAAAGAGCTTCTAAACAATCATCAGTTGGAGACAAATCCATTAGTAATGAGACACCTTTTTCTAATTCAAAGAAAATATCTTTGAAATTTAATCTAGAAGAATTGATTTCTGATTCTGATTTGAGACTACCAATCGTCAGTTATGATATGAATAAGCGTAACAAAATCAAACGTGCATAGACGTACATATTTGAATAAATCACTATGTGAACCAAAAGGTCATGTCTTTCCATATACGAACTTTGATGGGAAGTATCATCATTTTAGTAATGCTTGATTTAATGATTACGAGGAATGATTAGGGTATAGTATAGAGAAGGATGTTGCATTTTGTTTGTATTGCTATTTTTTTCTGAAACTATTGTTGATTCAGCTTTCGTAATACGAGGATTTACATGATGGAAAGATCCAAAAAAATTGCATAACCATTAAGATTTACATGATAACCAACATAATGTTGTTAAACAAAAATGTATTGCATTGAAGACCGAAAGGCAACAAATTGCAGTATCATTTTCTAGACAATCAAATGAAATTCAAAAAAAATATCGTTCTCGCTTGCAGACATCTATAGATTATGTAATGTTTCTTTTACACTCAAGATTTATCTTTTCAAGATTATGATGAATCTACCAATCAAGGAAACTTTCTTGAATTTTTAAAATTCCTAGCAGATCATAATGAAGATATTATGAAAGTTATGTTAAAAAATGCTCTAAAAAATTTGAAACTTACAACACCTTCAATTCAGAAAGATATTGTTAATGCTATTGCAAATGAAAGTATTGAGAAGATTGTAAAAGATGTTGTAGATAGTGGTTTGTCTACTATTCTAATAGATGAGTCTTGTGATGTATCTGTAAAGGAACAAATGACTATGATACTACAATACATAAACAGAAAAGGAGAGATCATTAAGTCTTTCTTTGGTTTAGTATATGTTAACGACACATCAACTTTATCTCTTAAATTGGCAATTGATAGTTTGTTTTCTAGGTTTGATTTGAACATTCATAATTTATGTGGTCAAGAATACGATAGTGTCAGCAATATAAATGGGGAGTTTAATGGAATAAAAACATTGATTATGAAAGAAAATCCTTGTGTTTTTTATATTCATTGTTTTATTCATCAACCACAATTGACACTGGTGGCAGTTGCAGAGAATCATATGGAGGTAACTTTATTTTTTGATTCGATCTCTATTGTAATGAATCGTATTGGAGGATCTTGCAAGTGGTATAATACTCTCTGTGCAAAAGAAGTTAAAAGAATTGCTAAGGAACTTGAATCAGGAGAAATTAAAATTAGTAGTAAAAAAAATCAAGAACTTAACATAAAAAGAGATGGCGAAACACAATGGAAATCTCATTATAATACTTTAATTAATTTATCTTACATGTTCTCTTTTGTGGTGGAAGTTTTTAAAATCCCTATATTGTGTTTGGTACGCTGGAATGAAAAAAAACAGAAATAGAATGAACTTTAGAATGGAATTTGAAATGGAATTGAATGAATTTATTTCATTTCGGTGTTTGGTATAGAATATAATGGAATGATCGTCTATCAGCATTTTATATGGTTTAGATGACAGAGTCAAGTAGGTCGAGGAGTATACGTCTGGCAATGGGTTCACCTGTGCTATCGGAGCCAATGATGATAGAGTCCAATGTTGGGATAGAATCGGAACACATATGCAATCGAATTTCACGAACAACTCGATGTTGACGATTGTAGCAGGTGATGCACATGCTTTCCATATCAACACCGATGGTGCTCTAATTTGCATAGGAAACAACCAATTTTGGTAGTTGGGTTCGCAGCTTGATTCCTTGCCATTCAAATTCTCCGATCTCGCCCTGAGGGAGAAGCATACCTGTAGGATTCGAGGGCAAATAAAAGTGTTGTGTGCTGGGAAAATGGAGATGGGTCATGGCGTAATTCAATAGGGAGTGTCTCAGTTGAGCTGATTGTTGTAGGTGGAAACCTCACCTGTGGAGTGATGCCATTGAATTTATCGGTCATATGTTGGAGATTAGAGATGGGTCCTCCAACTATCAGTCCTTTGCCTCGTATTCTTCCTGGTTTATGCAAAAACAAAAGTTCCTATGCCTGTGGAGTTTTTCCATGATCCCAAACGCTCTGCTCCGATTCCAATGTAATCTGTAACCCCTACGATGTTGGTGGTCCTCCACCCTAACTTCCACCCCCGGAAGAAAAGACAAACAAAGGATTGCTGGCCTTCACCATTGTAGGATGGATGGGTTCTTTCGTCGGCATTTGCACGTTTGTGTACCGGATGGTTACAATATTCTACAAGCAGAATAAAGTCCACAACTCCGTCCAACCAACCATTGCCGGAACTTTCAGCGGGAAGAGCAGAAGCAACTCGCCACCGCTCGCCTTTCACCGATTGACACTACACGAAGCACTCGAGTCTTAGTTACCGTCAAGGAGAAAACGAGAGGAAGAGGAGGAGATTCGAGTGACAAGGATAGAGAGATGGCTCATGTGAGGGACGGAGAGTTAGGGTGTGACGGAGGAGAAAGGGAGCTAAAAAGGGAGGAGGAGGGAAAAGAAAGGAGGGTGAAGAATGAGGACAAACGTGGATGAAGGAGGAAGGACCCGTAGGTTTTTTTTTTTATTCCAATGGACTTGGAAATCAAATTCTATACCTCTTAGGAGAAATTAGGAATAAAATTCCCATGTTCAATGGGAATTTGATTCCTAGGAGAATTTCATTCCCATATCCATTTCAAAGATATTTTGGTACCAAACATCGGAATGGAATTCTCTCATTCTATTCTAATCCATTCCAATCCTCATTCTAGTGTAGCAAATGCTACCTTAGAGTTAATAGTGAACTAATAAAGACTATAATACAAGCTAATACTTTTGTTAATCTTTTTCAAATATTTGATTTTGTATTTTTCCTACTTTTGATGAAAAATTTCCTAGGAGTAGCATGTAAGTTGCCTGAGATACTACAGAGAAAACACCAAGATATTATAAATGCAATGAAGTTCGTTAAACTATCCAAATTGCAATTTAACTTTATGAGAAATGACAGTAGTACATGGAAATCTTTTCATTATGTTATTTTGTAAAAACATAATATTGAAGTCAAATGTATAAATGACATTTATCAAGAAGTACGGAAAACATGTCAAGGTCAAGAAGAGAAGACAAATTTACATAGATTTCGAGTTAAAATTTTTAATACAGTAATTGATTTGTTAATAAATGAACTCAATGATCATTTTAAGAGAAATATAGAATTATTATTGTGTTCCTCGTCTCGATCCAATTGATAGATTTACTTCCTTCAATGAAAAGAAGTTAGTACAACTTCTCTCATACATATATTGAAAGGCTTGAAAACTAACTTAATACTTACATTTTAGAAGTTCATGAGGTATCAGAATTGAATTTTGTCAAAAGTATTAATGTAACACCTGGAAATTCATTTAATTGTAAATATACTTATTAATGAATTTGATTGTGTGGGTGTTACTGATGCAAGATTATTTTGGTAATTCTATGCTTTTGTGCTTGAGTCCTACTGTTTAGCATGTTCTGTGCCTTATCATTTTGTAAACACTATGCTTGTGCCACTGTACACGTGTGGATGTGCAGGTGGTGTTGGATTGTTGGCCTCGTGCTTTGAGGCTGGTTGTTGGCTGGGAACGTGCGCGTGTATGTGCATGCATGTGCTTAATAGTTGAGTGTATGCCCAACTAACCTTTCCTGCGCGTATAAAAGGAGACGGACGAACGAACTTCTCCTGCACTCTTCTCCTCTTTCTTCCTTCTCGACAACTTCCTCTTCTTCCTCCTTCCTCCCCCACGTACCGCCTTCTCCTCCGTCACTACCCCCACTTCTTCTTCCTTTCCTCCTCCTTTCCACTCCCCTTTTCCCCCATTTCTTCTTCCTCTTCTTCTTCCCCTGTGGTGCGTGAGAAAGAAAGGGTGTGAGAGAAAGGAATAGAGTTTTGAGTCATGTCGGCGAGAGGAGTCTGAATTGATGTGCCTAAGATCGTGCGAAGCTCCGATGAGGTCGAGGATCATCGTCGGCAGGCGTGGTGGTTGGAGTTTGTCGAAGGATCGTCGGAAGTTGTATTAAGGCACACACCTCACACTTTACTTAGGAATGAATTTCTAGAATTGCATGAATTTAATGCTTAGAAATGATTTCTAGAATTTATAAGAATTTATGTGCATTTATAGCGAATTCAATGTGTTGAATGAACTATGCTCGTTTTTGAGCTTCTCAACTTTGTGATTTTACATCTTGAACCATAATGCATGGATTTGAATTTCGTTTGTGTGGTTTTTAAATAGACTCACGTATCTACGTCCCGTGTTTTATTCATAAATTGTGAATTTTTCCTAGTTGGTCTGTCCCTCACTCCCATTTAGGCGATTGAACAAGCTAGAGTTTGGACCATTTTTCAGAAAACAGGAAAATCGATATGCTAATTTTGAACGGTATGTCGTTTTCTGTCAGATTTGTCCCTTTAATCCCTGTCTCGGTCAACCAAATTCGTTCGATTTACCATTCTAGGCCCTTATTATGTCGACCGTACGGTGTTGACTGTGCACCCAATTCGGTCGACCGTTCTTCTTTAGTCTACCGAATCAGAGATTTTCAAACGACCATTTTGAATTTTGGTCTGCCATTTTTGGTGCTCTGAGCCCAGTTTGGTCGATTGGCCCAATTTGATATGTTGAATCAAGCTCGAGTACTATTTCAAAGGTGATTTTAATGGTTTTACCAGATCGTTTTGTATTGCCTATATTGAAGCAGATTGTGGGTCATCAGTGGTGGTCTTATGTAGACACCTGGTGCACCAATTTTATGGATTTTAGAAAGATATAAAATGATTTTGGAAATAAATTTTAAAAGAGATATAGTCTGGTTTGGAAAAGAATTTTCTGTGTTTTCTATGTGTGGGCCAAGATACTATGGGTCATACTGCTTGGACAAGGGGATGTGACGATATTCTGGGATGCTGAGGTGCGTCACCCAGGTTGAGACTAAAAGCCAAAAGACTGTAGACAAACGTTCGTCGGGTCTTAGAGGTATGAAATTTCTTAACTATCGTTCGTAAAACCAAAGTTGAGATCCGTAGGTTTGAAGTGGGTACTAACGTTTGAAGTGTTGACTAAACCTAAAGGTATGATACTCCAATTATTTCTAGGTACTGAAACTCAAGGTACCACGAGTAGCGAGGAGACGCTCCCACAAACCAAGTACCGTGTGGAGGACGTTGAGAAAACGTACTCTGCGGTGGCCAAAGTGGGTAGTGCACGTGTCCCACAGATGATAACATCCTAAATGACAGGATAGTCTTCTCAGGTGGGGTTAACATTTTGAGGATTCTCTAGGTGGAAGGACTACGAGACGGATTCGCTCCTGCACAGGATAACGTATTTGTGACAGTGTAATGTATCTCGATAGCTGTTTGCGGCCAGAGTTGATTGCTTGATGTTGGACATTATAACTCAGTGTGTTTGAGATTTTGGTCAATATGGCCCGTGCTTTGGTGTTTTGGCCAGTTAGACCTGATTTTGATATACGGATGATTTTCCCGTAAGCTTATGACTTCAGAAGAAAAGAGTAAAATGTTTTTAATTGAAATTTGTGACTTCGACTTGTAAGGCCCAATTCTTGAGGCTTGATGGATTTGGTGAAAATATTTTCAAAAGGATTTAAAAAAGAAAAACTTAATTTTATTTTCCAAGTTTTTCGTCGAGTGTGTGTTGGATGACTTTCTAGTCACTCATGCATGAGTTTTTTGTGATTTTTAGGTTATAGGTGCAGACAAACAGCTTTTGATGATTTTAATACACATAATCAGAGTTTCGTAGTCACACATCAGGTTCTTGATAATTTAGATATTTTTTATTAGCCTTAAATTTACTATAATTTAGTTTTAAGTTATGTCGAAATTATTTAGACTAATGTGTTTGTTTTGGTAGCAACACGTTCATTACAATTAGTAGTCTTACTCAGAAACTTGTGGAATTGAAACAAGATCGTGTATATTTTCTAGTATATTAGTTATTGAAGTTAACATTGTTACTATCAATGGTTATGACTTCTGTGGAGAAAGTATTTTCTATAATGAATATTATCAAAAGTTGTTTGAGAAATAGAATAGGGGATGATTTCATGAATGATTATTTCGTTGCTTACATTGAGAGTGATATAGTCAGATAAATTAACAATGAGACAATAATGAAATGCTTTTAGTGTATGCGTTCACGTCGAAGAATACTATGATTCAGGTAATGATATTTCAAGAATATTTATATTTTATTCTTTATTATATTTATTTTGAAAGATTTGTCATTTGTATTATTGAACCTCATCTTTAAAAAAAATTCTAGATCCACCACTATCATAGTCCACGACCTACTTAACCCAAAGTCCTTCCATTTCAACCCTTCCATTTCCAGACCATTATAGAAACGCTTAAGTCATAAGGTACTCCATCATAAACCAACTGCTATGGTGCAGTTGATCAGGGAGAATGGAACTCATACCTTCCTTTCAGGTTCAAATTTCACGGACCCTAGGATGAAAAAATATATATATCTATCGATTTCAAAAAAAAAAAAAAAGGTACTCCATCATAGACTCATAGTTATGTACCTACCACTCATCACTTCTCGCCAAGCGATGTGGGACAAGACGCACCACTACACTCATCACATATGCAATTATGATAAATTTATTTTTGTGACTTTAAAACAATCTAGCCATTTAGGTATTTATCTTTGTTCTGTGACCAAAAGAATTCTGTTTCTGTTTCTGGAAGTGTGATAGCACAGTTATGAAGAAAAACATTCATAACGTACTGATAGATTTAAGTTGTCTATGCTAATAATTTCAATAGCCTTTGACCCTTTACTGATGAACAACCTGCAATCGTGCACAACTTCGCAAAGAGAGTCTCTACAACAATCGTGACTCTTAGGTTGCGTTTGGTAATAATCATAGACAAATTGATTATAACGAAAAGTTAACTTTTTACAAAAAAATAAACATTTTTTGGTGAGTTTTACACATGAGAAATAAACTGACGTTTTTAAATAAGTTGACGTTTTTTTATGTATTTGATTCAATTTTTTATCTATAAGTGATTATTTCCAATAAACTGTGGAAAATAATCAATACCAAACGTTACCTTAATCATGACTTCACGATTGGTAAAGCTAGAAATCCACGCATGAAGAATACTTACCAAGTAACGAGTCTTAGGAGGTGAACCAACTTCAGAAATAGATCTATATATGCCCCTGCGCTGCTCCATAATCATACCACCCATCAGAGCACTTCCCAGGGCAGCACCAAGCAGACGCTCCTGCATAATCCAAACTTATCAACTCCCAGAACCAGAGGTACCAACATTAATCAATCAGAACCCAAAAGGCAACAAATCCGAAGACTTGCAACGTTTAACATCCAAAACAATGAAAATCCAAGGAAAGCCATGAATGATCTCGTACGAATGGGGATTCTCGGACCAAAATGGGGCTGAAACTGTTCATTCTCCACCAGAGTGAAATCGAACTACAGAAAATGGGAAAGCAGAGGGAACTCGAAAATCTCAATTTTCTCACCTGTGCGATAAGGCTGATCATCCTGGGAATATCGTGGGGGAGATCCGGGGCGTGGGTCGCCGGAGCTGCCGTTGGCTTACTTCTTTCGTGTGCGTTTCAGGGGATGAATGAGTGAGAATGGAGGCTCGGATCCGGGTTCATTCCCAGGATCCGTCCGCCTCGTTTCGGATCCACAGCTCTTGAAATGTATTTTGATTGACACTTTCGCTAATATCGAGATGGGGACATTTTTTATGTAGGTGCCTACATATAAGGAGTATGTTGGTAACTTTTTATTTTTCATAAAGACATAAGGAAGAAGAAATAACCGTATAGATATACTTATTAGATATCTATAAATACATAGTGAAATTTTCATTTAAAT
>JAMKQA010122446.1:0-17585 GCA_024699735.1 Posidonia australis | reverse complement strand
CCCCCCCCCCCCCCCCCTCTAGAGAAGCTTTAGTATCCAACAATCACCACCTCGCTGAGATGGGTCGGTGCCTGCTTTTTTAAGCCAATCTCCATTCGTCTTACTGGTTTGCTCCATTTGATATGGCCATCCATCTCATTAATCGATTTCCTACACCTATTCTCTCTAATATCTCTCCTTATGAACTATTATACAACAAAACTCCAGATTACAATGTTCTTTGCACCTTTGGGTGTGCCTGTTACCCATTATTGCTTGGCTCTTCAACATCCAAACTTCATCCCAAGTCTACTCTCTGTATTTTTATCGGCTTGTCTCCTGTTCAAAAGGGATATAAATGCCTGGATCCTCTCACTAATAAAATACATATTTCACGCCATGTTACCTTCAATGATGGTTTATTCCCAAGCAAAGCTCGCACCGACTCTTCTTCTTCTGAGTCCTCTCATCGTCACTTCTCTTCAAAAAAAAATTCTCCTACCAACTTTCTTCCTACTACAGTCATTTCTGACAACGATCTCTCTAGCAATGGTCCAACATGTCCCCTTGTATCCTCACTGCCCGATAATTCTCTCCTTCCTTTGAGCACTCCAGTTACTTCACTGCCTGCATACCCTCTATTGTCATCAACCTTTAGCCCATCCTAGGCATCCACACCTCCTCGCAAGTTCTGTTCCCTAACCAACTTTCTCAACAAAACCTCTCTACACCGTTTGCCATAGGCTCTTGCTACCTTTCTTATTGATCCCACTCTTCATGAGCCATCTTCATACATTAAGACTAAACAATACACTCACTGGTTGGCTGCCATGGAAAACGAGTTTCATGCTCTCCAATGCAACAATACATGGACTCTTGTTCCATCTGAGAATCATCATAATATTATTGGGTGTCATTGGGTATTCAGGGTTAAACGTACTTCCATAGGTGTTGTGGAATGTTATAAAGCATGTTTGGTTGCAAAAGGATGTCATCAGCAATCAGGTGTTGATTTCGATCAAACATTCAGCCCTATGGTAAAGCATACTACCATTCAACTCATTCTATCACTTGTTGTCTCTCTGGATTGGCCTCTTGAGCAGCTTAATGTTAGGAATGCCTTTCTTCAAGGGCATCTTGATGAAGAAGTCTTCATGCAGCAACCACTTGGTTTTCGTGACCCTCTCTGGTCGTTTCATGTCTATCGACTCAATAAAGTTTTGTATGGTCTTTGGCAAGCTTTACGTGCCTGGTTTCACAAACTCTAGTCATTTCTTCTCTCATTTGGGTTCCATACAAGTCACTCGGATACTTCCTTGTTTATCAGAAACTCTCATGGCCATACTTTACTCCTTGTCTATGTGGATGATTTGGATGTTACTGGTTCCAATCCTAAGGAGATAACACGCTTTATTGATGATCTCTACTCTACTTCGATTGTCGTTGACTGGGTCCTCTGAGTTTCTTCCTTGGCCTCGAAATCAGTCGCATCAAAGATACTCTTCAGCTTTCTCAAGCTTGGTGTGCCTCTAATTTGCTACATAAGTTTAACATGGTGCTGTGTAGTCCATGCTCCACACTAATGGCGTGTCAATCCCTCTTCAAAGCAGGTTGACTCGACTCCATTAGAGTCACCTAGTCTCTTTTGCAGCATTATGGGAGGTCTTCTGTTCCTTATGCTATCTCGGTCAGACATTGCCTTCTCCATTCACAACTCGTCACAGCACCTTCAGCATCCTACATCCACTAATCTTAAAATGCCAAACACGCCCTTCGCTATATCAAAGGGACTCTTCAACTGTGTATCTGCTTCTGTTGTCCTCCCTCAAGCTCCTCCTTGTGTCTACAGGCGTTCATGAACGCTGATTGGGCTGGCGACCCGGTCGATCATCGATCTATCTCTGGTGGCTGTGTCTTCCTCGGTGGCAATCCTATTTCTTGGCTTGCCAAGAAACAAACCACTATCTCCGAATCGAGCACAGAATCGGAGTATCGTGACATTGCCAATGTCATTATCAACGTGCGGTAGCTATATTATCTTTTTTGGAAGTTATCCATTCCCCTATGTCACTCATCAAAGATCTTTTGCGACAACATTTCAGCTATCCAGCTCAGCCACAACGCTGTCTGTGACCATGCTAGTGGAACCCTACATGGCTCTCCTCTATCGGGGTGCATGGAAGCACACAAGGAGTTCCGATACAGTCACGACGATGATGGTGAATCCGGAGGAAAAAATTAGACCTGGAAATACCAAGGGAAGATAAGAAGGATAAGGAAAGGAGTCGCCACCTAGTCTTTTAATGGAAAGACGAGGAAAATCAAACACACAAGAAAACCAGAAAGCAAATGAGATGGAGAAAAGATGTGTGTGCTCCAAGCCTAATGGATAATACACAAATGAATGCAGGCCAGAGAAAGGATAAGGATTCTGGTTACGCATGGGGAAGGGGTTAGGCATCCTCATGTGTTCGAGAAAACTCAGTCTTTCTAGGTTTCCTAATTGTCAATGGTCTATTGGATGTATGCTCGCTTATTCTAAATGTTCATGCTAAATATGACTGAAAACATGCCAAATTAAAGTGAAGAAATGAAATAAAGGGAAAAAGTTAATCCGATGGTCAAGTATAGGCATCGAGAATGCCGCTTTATTGTACGCCCTTAGGCGATGAGGAAAACCGTGAAAACCGAGAAATTCTCGGAAAACGTCTCGCAAATCAGCAGAAATTTGGATAAATCTTAGAAAATCAAAATAGGGAAAATAATCCTCATTCGGGACAATGTCGGCTTTGTTAAGCCTTTTAATGTACGCCCTCGGGCGATGGAAAGCCAAAACAAATCTAAAGACACAAAAATCAGAAAGAATCCAGGAGTCGACAAGAAAACCAAGCTCAAAAGAGTTAGAAATGCGTGCGTAATGTAAAGAAAAGATCACGAGAAAACATGCATGAAAAAGTGACAAAATGTGCAAAATGCATGTGTGAGCATAATAATGAAAATTCCAGGAGCCCTTATGCAAAAAATCCAAATTCTGATTGAAAACTAAAATTCTGAAGCCCAAATCATCAAAAACACATAAGAAAACACATTCTATGCAATTATGAAGAAATCTGAGGTCAAATGTGCAAATTTATGTATTTCTAGCCTAATTGAAGTTTCCTAGGTATTAAAATGCAATTCTGCCACTAAAACATGCATTTAATGCAATTTAGTGGAAATTCAGGGTAAAATATGTAAGAAAAAGGATTCAGGAAAGTTTCAGGGGCAAAACAGTAAATTTACCCTAGAAAACATGCATTCAGTGTGAAATCTGTAAAGTATAGGGGCTAAAATGCAATTTAACCAGAAAAAACAATGTATTAAGAAGAGTTTCTGTGAATTCAGGGGTTAAAATGCAATTTAACCAGAAAAATATGCTTTCAGAATGATTTCAGAAGAATTCAGGGGTTAAAATTCAATTTAACCAGAAAAATATGCTTTTAGAATGATTTTAAAAGAATTCAGGGGCTAAAATGCAAATTAACCAAAACAATATGCTTTTTGTGTTATTTTAATGAAGTTCAGGGGTTAAAATGCAATTTAACCAGAGAAATGTGCACTCAGAAAGGTTTTAGAAAAGTTCAGGGTCTTTTATGCAAAAATATTGGATTAAAATGCATGAAAAGAAACTCTGAGGGTTTTTATTAAACTTTTGAACCTGGAAAACATTATTTTGAATACTCAGGGGACATAATGCAATATTTTCAGTCAAAACTTTATTCAAACGAATTAAGAAAAATGATCAGGAACCTAAATGTAAGAAAAGGACCTAAATGTAACAAATAAAAAGTTACAAAATTTTATTAAAAGGAAAAAATGTTTTTAAATTTTTTAAAAGAAAAAGAGATCGACGGTCGTCAACGACAGAACTTTGCCGACGACGACTGTCGGAGAGGCTACAGGAGGCAATCCCATGGCTTGATTTAAGATCAGAGCCCATGGGAAGTAAGAAGAAAAGGAGGAGAAGAGATCCAACGGATTGGATCAACAATCCAACGACAGGAGTAGGCCTCCCTCGCCATCGAAGCACTCCGATGACGCCGTCGGGGAAGAAGGAGGTTACTGGAGGGAGCGATGCGACGTTTCTAAGGTCCAGGAGGTTTGGAGGAGTGTTGAGGAGCATCTTCTCTTGTTCAGGGGCCAAAATGGTCGACAATCATGCAACATGGGTTCCCTCTGCCGTCGACGTCGTCTTCTCCAACGAGCAAGGTCGCTCGATGATCGGAGGCTCGTGGCTCTTCTCTGACGGCTCTAGAGTATTGGGGGCATGCCGTGGAGTGTTCTGGAGGTTTGGAGAGGCTCGAATGCGGGAGGCATGCACTCCTCTACTGGTTGAAGTCTTCTTCCCCGGCGTCGGCGACGGAACGGCATCGACGGCGATCTTCTGGTGGAGGTTGAACAGTGGCTCGAAATGGTGTGCCAAGGATTGGAAAAGCAGGAGGGAGGTCCAAAGATGATGATCTAGGGTTTTGGGTCTTGAATCAGCTAGTGGATTCGCACCCCTACCTAGGTCACCGGAAAAACGCTCCGATGAGGCCTGGGAGCTCAATTCCGACCAAAGGAGACCTCTGGATCTACTGGAATCAATCTAGGAAGACAGAGGGAGACCTAGGAACGCATTTCTAACAATAATTGAGGTCAAGGAAGAGCGTACCTGGTCTTACTGAGAAATGGATGGTTGGAGCTCGCTGGAGGCCGCCAGAGCTCGCCGGAGATGGCTGAGAACTCAGGTTTCTCACCTCTACGAACTTCCTCTTTCTTCCAGGAACTCTCTGGTAGGTTAGGTTGGGTGTGAAAAGACTTGGGGAGCTCACCTCTCTCTACTTTTGCAAAAAAAAAAAACTAAAAGCTCCCAAATGTCTAAAAAGTCCCCTTCTCCTTGCATAAAGGGGGTATTTATAGGCTTAGTTGGTTGTTAGGGCTGAAGTGGAAGGTGGTTAGATTTGTTGGAGGTTAATTAGGAAGTGATTTACTTTGTTAGAGATTAATTGAAAGTAGTTTAGTTTGTTGGAGATTAGTTAAGAAGTGGTTAGTTTGTTGGAGATTAGTTAGGAAGTGGTTTAGTTTGTTGGAGATTAGTTAGAAAGTAGTTTAGTTTGTTGGAGATTAGTTAGGAAGTAGTTTAGTTTGTTGAAGATTAGTTAAGAAGTGGTTAGTTAGTTGGAGATTAGTTAAGAAATGGTTATGTTTGTTGGAGATTAGTTAAAAAGTGGTTATGTTTGTTAGAATTAGTTACATGAGGTTTGACTTTAGGGTTTGGGATTTGACTTAGGATTTGACCTAGGTTTAGGGTTTGGATTAGAGTTTAACCTAGGTTTAGGACTAGGATTAGGATTTGACCTAGGTTTAGGGTTTGGATTAAGTTTTAACCTAGGTTTAGGGTTTGGATTAGGATTTGACCTAAGTTTAGGATTTTGTAATTAGGTTGTGCATTGATGGTTGTCAGAGTGAGGGGTGGTTGTTGGATTTGGTCTATACATATTGGAGTGTCTACACCATCTTTCACGGCCGCACTCATCATATTGAAATTGATTTTCACTGTATTCATGAACTCATAATACAACGATCAATCTGGCTCACGTACATACCGTTTGTTGATCAAATTGTCGATGGCTTTACGAAAACTCTCTTTGTTGAATGACTTAAGTGGTTTTCTTCCAAGCTTTGCCTCCACTTTCTTCTTTGAACACGCTTGAGGAGGCGTAATGAGTGATTACTTACATGTACTTGCGTATTTCATATGGTTTGTGTATCTATATAGTTCTAAATGTTTCTAGCATGCTCTTTTGTTAGCCAGCTCATCACTCTTCTCCTGTATAAATACTTCTACCTACTGTTTACGTGAATCATGTAATACAAAATGTTTTGGGGTCACTCTCTCACCATCTCCTTTGCTCTTCTTCCTTTCATCGCGAGGGAGCCTCATCCAGTGCAACGTGTGTGCCCTTTTATTTACTGAATTAGAGCCACATTGCCCACATTGGAATGTGAGGTTGGATTTCGAGGTCGAAGTACAAATCGGAAGAGTAAAAATAATTATAACTCAGTGAAGCGAAACTTTCTAGTTTCTTTATAATGCAAAATTGTTTGTTGATTTGTTCCAGTTGAAATAGGCAAAAATGGGATGAATGAGGCTATTTCTCCTGATTTTTATTTTCTTTATAAAAGTTTTGACCATGTCAATGCTAAGTTTTTGTGATTTCAACTGCTAAAATAACTTCTTTAATCAACAATAAATAAACCCCAAAAATGTGAAATTGAAGTATTTAGGCTATAAAGTAGATTAAAACTTATTATTTTCAGATTTTTAAACAATTTACAAAATTACATAAGTTGGCTCATGATGGCCACGCTTTTACTTAGAAATTAGGGAATCTAAACGGTACAAGTATCCTGCAATTTATGTAAGAAATAAATTGGTGAAAGTTGGTGAAAGTCCATTTGGTTAGGTTGAACATTAGTTCTATATACACAGAAATTAAGTGAGCACGAAGTCCCAATAAGATGACAGCATTCTCGTCTGATTTGTCATTTCATAAATTCGATCCACCGGGAAGTACTATAAATTCGATCCTAGTGTCTCATTTTCTCTTCGTTGATATTGGCCAGATGATCTCTGGTGAAACAATGCTGTCAGCTGGATTTTGTGCAGACTTGTTTTGAGTTTCAATACTAATCAACTGTCTCTTGGCACTTGCTTATTTGCGTGAGAGGGTTGGTTGATATGACCGCTTGAGAAACGCAGAATGTGCTGATATCAGACTTCTGCTATTAAGTTGGCAAAATATGGGAATTTTACAGTAATTACTATCTCATGTATTAAACATGTTTGGAAATATTCTGTTATGAATGGTGATACACCCATATTCCCAATGTCTAGCTGGACATGAATTACATCATACCAGTGTTTACGTTGTTAAAATCCAGTAACAAATTTACAAAAAGATTCCGAGATGTTGTAGTTTAAAGAGAACGTCATATGGCATTGAAGCTTTTGTTCTCTTTGGTAAAAGCGTGAAAAAGTGTAACAGCAACCATTTCCCCCACAGTTACGCTGGCGAAGATGGAGGCGTCTCTTGTTTTGCTTGGTTTCTTTAAGCAAGAATTACTTGAGAGGTAAGATGAAAACCATTTGTTTTGTGATGATTTAGAGAAGGACAAAGAGTGAATTTCTTTGCCTGGTTTTTTGAAAATAAAATCGGGAATGGTTTGAAGAGATCTCTACTCTAAAATTTGTGGAGAATTGGAGAGATTACAGGAGCAAAAATCACATACGATACTTTTCATAATACCTATACTACTTTTAAACACATTTTTAGTGGTGAGCTCCAATTTTCAATTCAAATATTTAACATATCCTCCCCCACCAGTCGATTGCAACCACTTCTAGAGCAAAGCAAAATAATACCCTCTACCAGACCACTACAGCAATAATCCACTAATGGTTAAATATCTAAAAGTTGTCCAAAAATTCTACCAAACAAACCCTAAATCCTAAACTCTAAAGTTAGTAAATCTTTAAGAAAACAGAGTAAATGAATCAAGACAGCCTAGAGCTGGTGAATCTTTAAGCAAGACAGCTTCTATCAGCAAATCAAAGTGAAGACTTGAGAAACATCTTTGGAATCTTTAGAAAAACATTTCTTGTGAATACGAAAACCCATTGCTAAGTATTTTATTTCTCACTGATTATTACATCTTCACTGCTCTCTCATGGCCATATTATGATATATATGACACATCTGCAAATACCATGTCCAACCAAGCAAAAGAGGAAAAAAGCTCAGCAAATAAACCACAGAATAGTAATATCCCCGCCCGGCCTGTGTTCAACACGCATGGAAGACCTCCATGAGCTGGCCTAACCTCTTAGTTTTGTGCAGTCTTGGATTCTTGATCACTGTGTTTTCTTTTCAAATGTTTTACGTACATCTCCGCTGTATGGTTCTACATGGTATGCATACTGCTGAAGGACAGAGAAAGCAACCATCTCCAGAATTACCAAAACGTTTTGAAGAGCTTCTTGAATATGCTCCACGTCCAACCAGAAGTGGTGGGCTTTGATAATTCCTACTCCAACAAGGACGTCAAGCACCACACCCTGCCGAAAGGCAACAAAACATATGCGTGAATTAGCAGGTATAAAAGAATTCTACTGTCTTCCTTTTTTTAGTAAAATGGCATGGGATAACAACCTTGCAAGAAAATTGGGTGGAATATTGAATATTTACATCTATTCATCTGTTAGGTTTGCTGATGAATGTATGTACACAAGACTGGCATAACATGTAGTATTCGTTCCAAAAAATAAAACTAAAGTTGAAGAGGGGACTCACTAAAAGTTGGATTTGTGGAAAGTCATTATAGAACATTAACGTTTCAAGCAAATTAGAATTAGAAATGTATCACAATTAATGGAATTTAAATCAAGACAGTTTAACAAGAAATGAATTCACATCTACAAATAGATGGTTAATAAAATTTTCTAGGTTAAACAAACTTAGCATGCTCTATAACTTGAGTCAGTTATCAAAATAGATAAGGACATCCAGGAGATGTTCATCCTAGCAGCCTAGGACACGAGATAAGAGGGTAGAATTTTAATGCATCAAAGTTTAGCACACAAAATAGAAATCCTTGACAGGTAAATAGGCAAAACACACTCATTAGAAAGTAGATTAGGAAAGAAGAAAACCACTATCCACTACACCTACAATTTATGTTGTTCAAATACTTAAAAAAAGTCAAGTTTGAATTAAATTAATGACAGTTAATACAAAGAAAACCAAAAGTTACCTGCCAAAAGCAAAAGAAGACAATTCCCTTGATGCACATGAACTTTGCTAATGGTTTATGTGGTGCCAGCTCCTTTGCAAAAACAAGGTAGAAAATAACCAAAGCATATGAAGCCATAGAAACAGAAATGTTAAGAATAATGGTGAATGTCCAGCTGACCCAACTGGGGTATGCTCGAAGAAGCTGAAGTGTTATCATCAATATAGAGCAGATAGGACGAATGACAACAAACTGCCATGTCCAATACTTAAGAAGCTTCAGAGTATGCTGCTCTAATCGTACAGTACAAGGCTGCAAGTCAAAAACATGTATCAGACCACCACATCTACAAACATGCACAACTATATGTAGATAACAGTTTGACAGTTTGGCTATCTTCAGTTAAGCTGAGTCAATGTACAGGATATAACATTACACAGGACTGCATGATGTAAAGAAAGTAAAAATGAGAGACAGTTGACGTAAATGAAAAATTGATGCTCCACTTTGTTAATTTACATTTTACAATATCAAAGATAAAGACTGGCTTACACACCTCTAGCCCATTCTAGTCTCACAAGTCCTTTTACATGGACCTGTAATCTTTTCCTTTCTTTTTTTTTCTTTTTTTGCATAGGATACTGATAATGAACCAAGGAGAAAATGCTATGTGATGCTAAAAACGATAGTGCAAGCTTCATTACATTGAAACATAAATAATAAATCAGAAACACTTCTAAATGCCATCTTTCACTTCATTCATCAAGACATCAACTGCTTACCGTAGAAGAAAAAGAAGTTGCACAGAAGACTTTGGTCCATGGAATTGGAGATAAAAGAAGAGAATTCTACCTCCTTATGCCATTCAAAATATGAACAAGAGTCTCAACATTTTACTAATGGTACTATAAAAGTTGGTTTTTTTTTCCTTTAAAGCTGTTGTCAAATTCTGCTCTTTTTGCAGGATGCTACAGTAACAACGTTGCATTTTGTAATATAGCCCCTTGTCACTGCAATATGCTACTACAAGATATTATAACTAACTGGTTTTCTTTAATTACCTTAACTACAAGATGTTCCAGTTGTTCTTATTTCAAATACATTATGTATTTGCATCCCATTTTCTCTATTGCAAAATTTACACAACAAGATACTACTATATGTAACTCCAGTCATCTAATTAATAGGGAAAATAGAATGCACAATCTGAGAAGTGTTACTTACGGAAGCTAGAAAACTTAAATATCATACATTCATGCTACAAAATAAGCAAGAAAGTTGCATTTCATCAACTGCCTACCGTAGAAGAAAGAGGAGTTGTTGCACAGAAGACTTTGGTCCATGGATCTGGAGATAAAAAGAAGAGAATTCTACCTCCTTACACCATCAGAAATATGAACAAAAGTCTCAACATTTTACTAATGGTACTATAAAAGCTGTTTCTTCCTGTAAAGCTGTTGTCAAATTCTGCTCTTTTGGCAGGATGCTACAGTAACAACGTTGCATTTTGTAGAATAGTCCCTCATCGCTGCTATATGCTACTACAACATATTATAATAACTAACTGGTTTTCTTTAATTACCATAACTACAAGATGTTCCAGTTGTTCTTATTTCTAATACATTATGTATTTGCATCCCACTTTATTATAAAATTTACACAACAATATACTACTATAAGTAACCCCAGTCATCTAATTTATAGGGGAAAATAGAATGCATAATCTAAGAAGCATTACTTCTGGAAGCTTTAAGACTTAAATATCATACATTCATGCTACAAAATAAGCAACAAAGTTTGATTTCATTGACTCAAGTGGTCAGTTCATACCATAAAAATATTCACTGGGAAAGAATGGTGGATCTCCCTTCCCTTGATTTCATCAGGCACTTTATTTTGGCTAAGTGAGATATTCAGGTAACTATACATCAGGGCCATGAATTTGGCAATAACCTGCTCATATGAGTATGTGTTAGTGAGGAAAGGATTTTTTATTGTACCAATATAACATTTGGTAAGTGACTAACCAGGGCTTCATAGCATTCCTTAATCGAGTCCAAGAAAGTGAAAAATGTTTTGCTGCCCTTAATATCTAGCAAACCAACAAAGGAGTCAACAGCATATAAAGGAGCCATGAGAATTATGATTAGTATCGCCTTCTGCTCTTTGGGGTTCTTCCAATAGAACAAGTGCTGTGAAAACAACTGAAAGGTGAACTGTAGCGACAGCATCACACAGCCACCAGCTCCTAGCAGTGTGAGTGTTACCGGGTCCATTGTCAAAATATCCATTGCAACCAATGAATATCTGTAGGCAAAAGTAAAACACAAAATAAATCTATAAGGCTGACTGTATAGGTATAACAGATATGCTATATTCAACATTTTAAGCATAAATATATGATTCACTGATTACATATGAATATAATGTTTACAAGCTATTTGCATAAAAGTCCAACTGGTCAATGAAGAGATTATGGTTAAATATCATCCTACTCAAATTCAATAGGCATTGAGTGGAGATACCCAACTTTATACGAGCCTTACATAAGTTTATAAGTTTCCAAACTATTTCTGCATCATGCCTCCTCACATGGGACCTTTATGGGTCTATGACATGGATATATTTTTTACAGGTGACTTGGAGGCTAGAAAGGTCATGCGACCCCCACACAACACGGTATGAGTGATACCAAATTGAAGTCTGGGCATTCAACTCAAAACCGGCTGCCATTGGGCATTCTCTAACGAGTTACCAACACTTTGTTTGATACGAAGAACCAGAAGGGGCATTTATCATCTATTATTGCAACAGAAGAACAAAAGAGACAAGACTAGTAGTGGATTCGAGGAGATTTTGTTCTGCTCCACCAGCATTGCTAGTCTCAAGATCCACATCTCTGGCCCTAGAATAGTGTAGGCACACTCAAGCAACCTAGAGAGCCATGAAACCACAGAAAACCCTGATCAAAGCAGCAGTATTTGAGAGAGAAATATTGAGGGTAATAAAAAAAACTGAATTTCCAACCGCACCAAATCAGTGGCCTGTCAAATTCCAGCCCAGGCTTGAACCAAAGTAGCATCTTTAGCAGCAGCTCCATCCATTTTAATTGGATCCACATCTTTATGGTAAGAAAGGATAAAATTTTCTCTCTTCCCGCATTAAAGACAATCAATATCCAAACCCTAAGAACAGAAAACCAAAATTTTTTCACAAATTGGCGGTACCGTCCTCATAAAACCTATTGTTGTCTCAATTCCTGTTGGGGAATCATAGTGTCAAGTGTTTCATTAAATGGAAGATCATGCTTAGGAAAAGAACAATACTTATGAACAGCTTGGATTATTGGCCATGTTTATAATCTTCAACAGCTAATCTTCTCTCACAATGAGCTAGCAAGAAGTACTACTCGCCACTTTATAACGATCTACTTTCATAGGCTACGGACAAAAACCAAGCAAGCATTCTTTTCTATTGTTCTGTCTGTTTCTTCGTTTCAGAGATTTTGTTGCCTTCCTAGTCCTGGCTGTTGTGTTAGATCATATGACCTCTCAGTCTGGCAACAAGTGGAGAATATCCTTACTGGTCCAGGCTCCTAAGAAGAAGATATATAAGCTAGAGAATATTATTCTTCCATAATTGTTTCTGATTTGAACACATATTATGGGTACATGGTCACGACCCAAAACCCAAAAAAAAAACAGATTTCTATCTATTGTCCGGGAAAAAAAAACAGATTCTCCCATGAGTTAAATTACGAGGTGGGTAACGGCAAAATGGGTTGATATGATCATGTCTTGTGGTTTAAATCGAAGAAACCTGAGAAAAAAATGTTCTAGGAATCCAAAAACGAGACGAAAGGTCTTGTTCTGACATCTACCCCACATAAACAAATAGAAAACGGACAAACCAAGAAAGCATGGATTTGGGGAAGCATAGTTGGCAGGGGAAAGAACACCCACCAAGCAAAAGGAAGGCACGAGTATGATGCAGCCTGCGGAGGGAGTGAAAGCGGGAAACTGTATGTGGTAGCAGCAGCGTTTTCTTGTTGAGCGTGTTGTTGGGACCTTGGTTCTACTTCTACTGAATCGTTTTCTGTCTGTCTCTCTCTCTCTCTCTTCTCTTTCGTTCTTCATAAAGGTCACATCACTTGCAATCCTGCTAGGATTAGCATACACAGGTCAAATAAAACACTTCATGGATCTGTGTTCTCCCTGAACTTGAGAACTCCTAATTTGTACGAGGATTACTGCATCAACTTGTATTAGATTCACATTTCTTTTAGAGAATTGCATCACCAACTTGACGAGTTGGAACTAACCATAACCACTTGACCAAGTGTCAGCGATTCTGTTTGTATAGATTAGTGACTTCCAACACTAACTCACACATTTTTAAGGCTGTATGAAAAAGATGAAAGTGTGTGTATTATTTCGAAGGAAGGATTTGTCGTTTAAGTTGTAAAAACTGTTATTTTTGAGGATAATATTTGGTTTCTTCATGGTGGTTAACCTAGGGGATATTCAGATTCTTAAAACATGAGGAATTCACAAGGAGCTTTTGTCTTCTAAATTGGTGAAAATAGTGTTTCCTTCGTTTTCTTAATTTATTAGGAATGGCAATCACATATCAATGATGTAAAGACTTCAAGAAGAATGGTTATTAGAACTAAATATTTTTTGTCTGTTTTGTTCCAAATATATTGTATGATATCTTTATCTGGAATAGTCTAGATAGATTTACAATAAAAGATTGGACTGGTGAGAGAAACGTGTGTATATTTAAAGAGGATTGGGTTGTAAGCAGCATGGTTCAACAGACTACCTTGCGAGCAAATTTACTCCATTCACGTGTTGACGTGCTGAGTGTCAATATTTCAAGCCAAAATAAGCATGATAGAGCCAGAGAAAGCAGTACAAATCACTACCAAAAAAAGAAGCTAAAAGTGTAGAGCACACAACTACTCTGTACATATATTAGTAAAGTCATTACTTGAGACAAGGGGATTTCTTTCTTACACCACTAGAGTTAGATTTCGAATCCACAACCATTCGAGTGATGAGATCACTGTCCTACTACTCAGGTGATCCTAACGGAATCTTTTATCTCCTCTTTTATTCATCATTATCACACATATATTAAATAGGATGCTTAATCTTAATAGAGATAATAATCTTATCAAAGAAATCCAATTCTCAAACAATAGGCTTGAGACATTAAACATTTAGTATGTCAATGATATCTTACTTTTCTTAACTCCTATCAGATGAGTGTCATATTATTCTCAAGAGAATACTAAGTTGTTTCTAAGCGGTTTGAGGATTGAAAATTAACTTTCATAAGTCCTCACTTACTGAGATAGAGATTTTAGATGAACTAGTTCATAGATACAACTCTATGTTAGATTGTTCCTTGGTCTTTTGTCCATTTCTTATCTTGACCTTCCACATCACTATAGAAAGGCCTCCTATACTGATTGGGCAATCATTCTTGATAAATTTATAGTCAAATTAAACTATTGAAAAAGTAGATACCTCTCTCTAAGAGGTCGGTTCACACTTCTCAATTCTGTATTATCAGCAATACCAATATACTACTTAACAATTCTTCATCTATCTGTTTCAGCAAAAAAAGAAATTAATAGAATTCATTGACACTTTCTTTGGAACTCAAGTTTCTCTGGACATATGGGGTACCATTTTGCTCAATGAAAGAATATCTATAGATCAAAACAAAATGATGGTCTTGGGATAATAAATATTCAGTATTTTTATATCACACTTAAATGCAAGCTTCTCTGGAATCTTCTAGCAAACAAAGAACATATTAAATGACTATCTCTCGTCAGGAGTAGATATCTCATAATAGCTTTGGTGTTGTTCTTAATTCCATGTCTAGGAACTCCTCTTCTATTTGGAAGGAGCCCAAAACATACTTTTTAATTGTGAATCCTTTTAGTACCTATTCAGTTAATAATGGCCACTCTATTATTTTTTAGGAAAACAGATGGATAGCAAATATCCTTTTAAAGTTTACTTTTCCTACACTTTATTCATTGACCAAGGACAAGAAATGCTCTCTTGTCAAAATGATCTTGGTATATCAAGAGAGGGGGATGAATATATTCAATTGTGACAATCCCTTGACTAGGCATTATCCCTACCATCTTCTCCAACATTTTAATAGCCTTTTTAGTTTTGTCTTTCTTTCAAATGAAGAAGACTATATTTTTTAGATGTTGGCAGTCAATAATAACATCTTTGTCAAAAGTTATTATAATATTCTAATTGATGAGGGTTTGAGATTAGTATTTAAAACAAGCATTTGAAAAAATGTTGCTCCCCTAAAAGTTAAAGTTTTTGCTTGATTGATCTTTCAAGACAAAATTCTATCACGGATCAACTTAATTAAGAGAGGGTGGACTGGCCCCTCTTGTTGTGCCATTTGTGAAGCAATTGAAAAAACAACTTCTCATATTTTCTTATATTGTCTTATCTTAAGTCAAACTTGGAATTTTTATGTATATGATGCAAAGAATCATTTGCCTCTCTTATAAGTTTATCTCAAATATTTTCTCTTAAGCATTTGTATAAATTCAACATTAATTCTATTGGTCGGATCACATTGAATTTGGCAACTTTTTGGTGTATTTGGTTGTATAGATTTGAAGTTATTTTTAGAAACCATAGACGAGATATTTCCTTAATATTTCATCAAATTATGTCTTTAACTTCCTTTTCGTCAAAGAATTTGGTTACTAAATAGGGTGATGCTGCATCTGTTACTTCAGACACCCATCAACGTATGCAGCATGATTGGGATCAAGTTCTTACTACCTAGGGGATTGTCTCAACAATCATTATCATCGAAGGTTGAAGTCCAACTAATGCAAGTGATCAACCTCTAGTTGAGCCATCCTCAAGTGTTGCAGCTTGAGTTGTTGGTGATGGGGGGTGTTGAGAGAGAAAATAATTACTTTTGCCTTCCATTATGGAGTATTGTTGCAGTCTCAAACTTTGATGGTGGTGAATTAGATTTTTTTTTTTTATAATAATTTTTGACTTCTGCTGTACCAATTTGTGTTATTTTGCTACGCTAGCCTTGCCTGATTGTTCTTATCAATCTAGACTCTAATTGTTTCTTCTTGAACAATTATTTTTGTACTCTTTCTATGTAGTGGTGGAACTCATAGTCAAGTTTAACTTATATATAAAAATTACCATTTTCAAAAAAAAACGTGCCAACAAGTTGTGTTTTTGGATTTCACCTTAATTTTTTTAAATAATTTTTGGTGAAATCTTGATCCAAGAACCTTGATTCTTGAAAAGTATTTATTAACAAAATAATATGCCTTTGACTAGAAATCTAAATTTCAAGTAAAAATAGTAAGATATGTACAAAGAATGCACAAAGTTCTTTTTGAATTGTTAATAACCAACTAGATTAAGTATCTCAATCACAATAATTATTATAGACATGGAGAGAGTACTGTCACTCTTTGCTTGATTACTAGGAAAGATTAGCAGCTACCCGAGATGGATGGATGGATGGAGAAAATCTACATGAGATTCATGTAGTGCAGGATTTTTTTACTCAATTATCATATATAAGTTATATATTTTTTTAAACAATGCTATGTACTTTGTAAATACAAAACAAGTATGACCATTAATTTTAGAGTGCACTATCTCAACCCTTAGAAGGGTACACCCAAACAGCTGACACAAAGTTGTTGATAGCTTGGTACTATTATTTTAGATTGAGATTTTAAATTCACATATTATGATATTAAATTTGAAGTAATACAAGTGATTGGTCAACCATAGTATTAAATGTTAAATCCTGAATCTAAACAAAGAAACTTTTTGATATGATGTTGATGCAAATCGATAAGGTCATCCTTGTGTTTTGTCCAAAAGTTGATCAAACCAAACCATGCTTAACAAATGATTGAAGTCCTATTCCTATTTCCAAAGGAATACAATCTCACTTTAACTCCCATTTCCATCAACTTCTCTTTCAGTATTCTACTGTGAATCAATTAACCAAAGGTTAATCACAAGTGAGGATTGTCTTCCTAAAGAGCAGGAGTCCCAGTATTATACACCATCTCAAGTTGGGGATCATTGGGAGGCAATAAACTTTGCTCCGAATCCCTCTTTTCCTGGAAAGATGACATAGCCCGCAAATTTTCACTTTTCTCAAAGCCTGTAGCCAAAGAATCTGAATTAAAGTATGAGTGCTAGTAAAAAATAATTCAAATTTCAGCCCGGGTGGAAAGAAGGTGTACCGACTGTCAGAGGAGAGAGGCAGAGATAGGACCTGGGAAAGGCGGCAAAAATCAAACGCCATCCCATTGTCAAATTCGTTTCCCGTACACAAAACGTTCGCAAGAGCCTCGGATTTGAAATCCTTCTGCAGAGGCTGTATGCGTGTCAGTGCATAGGGAGTCCCGCCTCCGCCAGTTGCCGGAGCAGGAGTTCCGGCAAGAGCCTACCGCCCTATCGAAGGTATAAGCCGGAGGAGCCGGAAGGGGTAAGAAACACCCTTCAGGTACAGCGGCAAAACTGTCTCCCATACCCAGACCACGGATATCATCACAAGCATAACTTAAAAATTTGCCAGGCAAATCATAAATATTATCAGTTCTAAAATCATCGTCACAAACAAGACTGGAACAGCCCTAGCTACTCATGTATTTTCTCCCAGGACATGATGTAAGTGAAGCCTATAATTTTTTGGACTTCTAAAAGAGCAATCCATCTCTACATCTTCAAACACATAATAGGATC
>JAMKQA010122445.1:0-10405 GCA_024699735.1 Posidonia australis | reverse complement strand
TCCTTTTCTTTTGTTTTTTGCATGATTTATTTCATGTTTTGGTTTTCCTTGTCTTCCATAATAGATTAGGTGGCGACTCCGTTTTATTTTGCTTTTTTGACGTGATTTTGCCGATCGATTTCGCATTCATTTGCGGGATCTCCTCACCGGCATGGTTCGGAGGGAGTATCACCTCTGGGAAATAGCAGAGGTCTCGGAAGGAGAAAGATTGCCAGTCTCCTCCCTGCACTTGTCATAGAGCTTTCTCCAGGTCATTCATCCTGGCGAAAAGTGCATTGGGAGTTGCTGTTGACATTGAATGTGCAGCCGGGGCGGGTCTCGCGTACGCTATGTCTACAGCACTCGTGTGCTCCTCCAGTTCCATCATCTCACCACCTGGTGCTGTGGCGTGATGACCAGTGTAACCATGCATGTGCGTTATTGTGGTGGTGTGCATGCTGAAGCCTGTATCTGATGCAAGGGTATAGAAATGTTGTGTTGTGCTGTGCGTGTTGTTGTGTGTGGGAGTAAAAGCTGCTGAACCGGTATGGTCGGGTTCATAAATCGGTGTACTCCTGTTAGCCCAAAAGGCGGACCACCAGTAGAGGGAGGAACATGCTGTGCATGCTGTGGTAGTGATGCAATTGGCAAGGTAGAATGCCCGTCCTCGGGACAGCGGGAAGCTATGGCGACGGCTATAGTGGTGGTGTGACTGGTGCAATGTGAAGTGCCTGAGTAGGCGGAGCAGGATCCTAGGGAATGGGACAAACAGGCGCAATTAGAGTGGGATCCAAAGAGAAGGTCATGTTTTGCAACTTTTATGCAAGGGCCAGAAGTTGCTGAGATTGCACGATGATAAAACCATCAGTAGCAGCACCGAGGGCTGGAAGAGCAAGCAGAAGGGATGTCATAGGGGGCTGGAAGTTCAACAATGCTGCGGGTTGAATTCCTACTGATGAGACAATCGCAGCCAACTGTGTGTCAAGTGGAAGAGGGTCAACTAAAGGACAGAGTATCATCAGATTAGATGCCCTAGTGGTTGTCATGGTAACAGCCTTAGCCACGGGCTCCAAACCACTGAGGGTCTGCCAGTGTCTCGAAACTGGCGGCCAAGGAACTCTAGGTGCCTAAAAATGGCCATCATGGAGTGCAGATGGCATGACTAATGTCAAAGTAAAAGAGGGAGGAGGGGCAGAAATAGGAATCCCCTTCAAAGCAGCTGGTGCAAAGGTCTCAGAAGCTCGCTGGGCCATAACGAACTGCGAACGGGTGAGGATGGGGCTACAATTGCAAGCGAGAGGATGACGCCTACGAAGAGCTATTGTCGAAAGTGACGAATAGCTCGAGAAAAGACAGTTGAGAACAATGCCTTAAGACTGAGGTCACAAAAAGGAACTCTCAGACTCAGACCTAGGAACTCGCAGAAAGAACTCTATACCTGAAAAAGGAAAAGAACCTAATGTGTTAGTGAAAAAGTGAACACAAGACAACAAAAGAAGTGAGTTAGCTATGCAATCGTTTGTTAGAGTGGCATGAATGGCACACATGCACATGAATGCTACTAACATGCTCTCTATCACCATGCATGTCCCACATGGAGCGGACCATATGGGACACACTCATGGGTTTGGGTTTTGACTCTGGTCAGAAAAGTAAGGTTCTCGTTCTAAATCCTAGCCAAAGTGCAGGTAGTGAACGAGTGGTGCGTTGGTGGCCTCGTCTCCTGCAGTAGCATGGAGTTGTACCCTCTACTAGCACCAACATGACCCTAGACAAGCGGGGACAAACTAGCAACATGCTTTATGCCAAAGCTATAGAACGGGCTGCTAGGATTGTCCTTCGCGAACTGTGGGTAGACCCAGAGGAGAAGATGCTGATGAGACAATCACAGCCAACTGGGTGTCAAGTGGAAGAGGGTCAACTGAAGGACAGAGTATCATCAGATCAGATGCCCTAGTGGTTGTCATGGTAACGGCCTTAGCCATGGGCTCCAGACCACTGAGGGTCTGCCAGTGTCTTGAAACTGGCGGCCAAGGAACTCTAGGTGCCTAAAAATGGCCATCATGGAGTGCAGATGGCATGACTGATGTCAAAGTAAAAGAGGGAGGAGGGGCAGAAACAGGAATCCCCTCTAGAGTAGCTGGTGCAAAAGTCTCAGAAGCTCGCTAGGCCATAACGAACTGCGAACGGGTAAGGATGGGGCTACGATTGCAAGCGAGAGGATGACGCCTACGAAGAGCTATTGTCGAAAGTGACGAATAGCTCGAGAAAAGACAGTCGAGAACAATGCCTTAAGACTGAGGTCACAGAAAGGAACTCTCAAACTCAGACCTAGGAACTCGCACAAAGAATTCTACACCTGAAAAAGGAAAAGAACCTAATGTGTTAGTGAAAAAGTGAACACAAGACAACAAAAGAAGTGAGTTAGTTATGCAATTGTTTGTTAGAGTGGCATGAATGGCACACATGCACATGAATGCTACTAACATGCTCTCTATCACCATGCATGTCCCACATGGAGAGGACCATATGGGACGCACTCATGGGTTTGGGTTTTGACTCTGGTCAGAAAAGTAAGGTTCTCATTCTAAATCCTAGACAAAGTGCAGGTAGTGAACGAGTGGTGCGTTGGTGACCTCGTCTCTTGCAGTAGCATGGAGTTGTACCCTCTACTAGCACCAACATGACCCCAGACAAGGGGGGACAAACTAGCAACACTCCCTATGCCAAAGCTATAGAATGGGCTGCTAGGATTGTCCTTCGCGAACTGTGGGTAGACCCAGAGGAGAAGATGCATGCCCTATATGATCAATCATGCGATATGCTTTTGTCTTTTACTTGCATTTTATTAAATCATAGGGATTTGTGAGCATTTGTCTCTAGTTATGCCTTATTATTTGTTTGTCTGAGTTTGTGTGTTTTATTTAACCAGATAGGGAAGCAAACATGTCTCTACTCTCCTAATCATGGCAAATCCATCTAAAGGGAAAAAAACACACAATCACGGCATCCAAAAAGTCAGACAAAAGGCATGAACATGGCATGTGCTGGTGTAGTGCTCACAAATAGATGAATAAAAGCAAGTATCGACAAACAAAGCATGAATTAAGTCATGTGCATGTGCAGTGGCATAGCAACAGTGTAGAGAAGGCAAAAAGGCATGTTTAGTCAAATATGTACAAGCAAACAAAACAAACAAGCAAACATAAGGTATATAGACCAAAGACAGGTAAGGAAATCAGAATGAAAGCTAGAATCTGGTTATCTCCAGTGGACTCGCCAGTTCCTGTGACCATGCCGGTGGAACCCTGCACGACTCTCCTTTACCGGGTGTGTGGAAGCACACGAGGTGTCCCGATACGGTCACGGCGAAGATGGTGAATCCGAAGAAGAAGACTAGACTCGGAAATACCAAGGAAAGGAGTCGCTACCAAGTCTTTTAATGGAAAGACGAGGAAAACCAAATACAAAAGAAAACCAAGAAGGAAACACGACGAAGAAAACATGTATGCTCCATGCCAATGGATGTAATGCACAAATCAATGCGGGCCATAGGAAGGGTAAGGATTTTTGTTACGCATGGGGAAGGGGTTAGACACCCCCATGCGCCCGAGGAAACTCGGTCTTTCTAGGTTTCCTACTTGTTAAATGGTCTATTGTGTGTGTGCTTGCCTATTCTGAATGCATATGCTAAAGATGACTGGAAAACATGCCAAATCAAAGAGAAAAAACGAAATAAAGGGAAAAAGTTAATCCAAGGGACAAATGTAGGCATTGAGAATGCCGCTTTACTGTACACCCGTGGGTGATGAGGAAAATCAAGAAACCCTTGGAAAGCGTCATGCAAATCTGTGGAAACTCGACGGAATCTGAGAAAATCAAATTGGGAAAATAATCCTCATTTGGGACAATGTCGGCATTATTGAGCCTTTTAATGTATACCCTCGGGTGATGGAAAGCCAAATCAAATCTAAAAATGCGAAAATCGGAAGAAATGAGAAAACCAAGCTTGAAAAGAGTTAGAAATGCGTGCATGATGTAAGGAAGAAATCACGAGAGAATATGCATGGAAAATAACAGCAAAATGTGCAAAATGCATGTGAAGTGTAAAAATGAAAATTCCATGGGCCTTTGTGCAAAAAACCCAAATTCTGAAATAAAACTAAAATTCTGGAGCTAAATTATCAAAAATACATAGAAAAACACTTTTCATTAATTTTGAAGAAATCTAGGATCAAATGTGCAAATCTGTGCATTCTAGTCAAATTAGAAGTTTCTTAGGGGTTAAAATGCAATTTTGCCATTAAAGCAGGCATTTAATGCAATTATGTGGAAATTCAAGGTAATATATGCAGCAAAAGAAGTCCATGTTGAAAAAATAAAGTTTCAGGGACTGTTCACTTGCCGCAGAGTTGCGTTCAGGAACATTTTCATTCCTTGAGAGGTCAAAAATGGATGAAGATTCCACAGAGTTGGGTTCCACTTGCCGCCGCTGTCGTCTCCTTCGTCCAGCGAGGTTGCGGGAGTGATCCTAGGCTCGAGAAGATTTCTAGGCTTCTCTGAAGCATTGGAGGAGTGTCGTGAGCGTTTTTGGATGATTGAGAAGCATGGCATGGCTGGAGGCACGCGATCAATATCTGCGCACGATCTTCTTCCTTGGCGACGACAAGACGTTGCAATTCTAGCGATCTTCTGGTGGTGGCTCCGGGAGGCAGTGCAGCGGCACGCAAAGAGGTGGCTATGCAAGAGGGATGCCAGGAGAGGAGGACCTAAGCTTCTAGGACCAGGGACAAGCCCTGAACCAGCACCCCCACCTAAGCCACCGGAAAACGACTCCGGCGAGGCTTAGGGGCCGATCCCGACCAGAGGAGGCCTCTGGCCCTGTTGGAATCGATCAAGGAAGACAAAGGGAGTCCTAAGGGACTATTTCTAACAGGAATTGATGTCAGTAGGGTGTGTACCTAGTCTGGTTGTGTGTTTGGATGGTTAGAGCTTGTTGGAAGTGGCTGATAACTCTAGCTTCTCACCTCCACGAACCTCCTCTCTCTTCCTGGAACTCTCTCTGACTCCTTTCTCCTTTTTCTCCCGCTCTCCTTTTTTCTTTTTCTTTTCTTTTCGACACTTCACACTACTGTCCCTTTTATAGGTGAATCTCCGGCGGCTGTAACAACCTGTAACAAATTCAAGAAAATCCTAACTACTAACCAACTGTAACAAACTAAGAAACCTCCTAATAGACTAACCACTTGTAACAACCTTGCTGTCCCCCACACACCCTGCTGCCTGCTCAAATACCAACAACGATCGACAGTTGCAATGAGAGAACTGGCCAGGCGCGCCTGTCTGGTGTGGTTGTAAGGTGCACCATAAAGATGTGCCTGTCTGGTGCGCCAAATAGGTGCGCCTATCAGGTGCGCCAAATAGGTGCGCCTATCAGGTGTGCCTGTATGGCCTCGGATCATGGCTCAGATCATTTGCTGTTGGGTTTGGCGTTCCTTGGCTTTGGGACCAAACCAGGGTTTGAGTTCATTTGTGATTAAAAACCCAGTTACCACAATTCCATCCTGCAAACCTGCAAAATTGGGGTGTCTACACATAGTGCTTTCCATTTGAATATGTAAGCTTCATTTTGTGATATCTTGAGTCACATGCATCGGATTTTGAAGATTCTTATCCCAAATGGTAGATCATTTCTAGATTTTCATTTTGACATATTGCATGTGATTTTTGGGCTTGTGTGGTGAGATCGATGGCGTCTCTCACCCGTAGATGAATAGTGACTGTGAGTAGTGTCCACGAGCTTTGATATGTGATTTCTCGAGTATTATGCATTGAATATTTGTGATTTTTGTTCCAAATTGTAGAGCACCTCAAGATCTAATCTTCACTTTAGTATGTGGTTTGCTATTTTTTGATGTGTGTGGTGGGATTGGTAGGAGTTCTCACCTCTAACGATCATTTTGGGTTCTCTAATTCTGGTTTCTACTTTTGTTTTTGGGGTCAACCGTAGAACACCACTATGGATTGCCACCATGGATAACTTCCGCGAATCACTACTACAGATTGGGTCTATTTTAGACCCTATTCTAGTGACTTGTGGCTTGGGTTTGAGTGTTTTAAATATTATTAAATAATATGTTGATCTTGTAGATAATTTTGTGATATAAATGTTCAGGAGATGATTAGAATGATTTTTAAGGAATGCCTAAAATGAATTACCAAGATCCCTTTATGTTGTGGATAGAATAAAAGGCTATAAGACTTAGAAATACTAAGGCTTTCTTACATGGTCTAGATGGACTTTAGGGTTCAAGTTTAACCTTAGGATTAGATATTGGTTTGGTTTTGACATGATACACTAAATTAAGTATTTAGTGACATTGTTTGGGTGTTTGACACTAAGTTGGTTGTGTCATATGCAAGACACAGGCCAGTAGGCATCATATACTTTAGAACCAGTTTGTATTAGAGTTCTAGGTGTAGTTTGTATTGGAGTTTAGTCTTGTAAGTTAAATGGGACTTTGAGCCTATTGTTTGGCTTTGTGTGGTTTCTTCTTAGGTTGCAGACATCCCAGTTTTGCAATCACTCATCAGCAGATTCCTCCGGAAGGATGCGCTTTGGTTGTGGTAGGCCCAACCACTTCCCTAAGACTAGCCAAACATCCCAAGTTCACCCAAACCCTAAGCCTTCACCATACCACAAACCTAGAACCCTTGCAAGGCCTAAATATTCATGGAACCAGCCCAAGATCCAGGAGCAGGCCCAATAATAGGTCAAGCGTGATTCAATAGCATGACCCACAGGTGTACTTTATTAGTAGTAACAATCAATGTAACAAATCCACACGAGTATCTAACATGAAATGCTGGCAAAGTGCCCTATGTCAGATTAATTCAGACGTAAGGATTCAATGGTCCTTTCCAATGACGGAGCACCTAATTCTTTAACCTCATTGACTTACACAGATCTAAGCACACACCATTGTATTATGAGACTATCATAACCCTATTCCATCACTAAAATACCAATCCAATGCCTTAAATCCAATCCAAGTCATCTTTTTCAAAACTATTATGCATCAACCGCTCTTATTCATCCCAATTCACTATATAACAACCTTGCCCTCCTATGTGAGAGCTTTCTCGGTCACCCTTGCTCTCTCTTGGCTCACTCTCTCTCTCATAGTTTCTCATCTCCCTACACTTGCCTCTTTGCATACCCAGCACTTGACAACCCAATCTTGCATGCACTATGGGAGCACCTTTAGAGTAACCCATTGCATTCCTGGCTGAGTGTAGCCTCACCATCCTATGTAAACATCTCTGAGTGTGCATGAGAGAACCCATTGAGACCGAGCATAGCCCTACTATCCTTGGCCACTGCTGCGTTCGATCGTCACCATTGAGCTCCAGGAAGCATCTTTGCAAGCTCCATTGGTCGAGAGCACATCCCAAACCACACATAGGTAGGCAAGTCTTCCCTAGCCTTGCAATGTAGACGTAGAACTTCCTTCCTTTGTTGGTTTTTAATGGTTTTTACTTTGAATTTTCTATCATGTTTTCTGACGACATGCATACTCGCATTCGGGATGGGTTCATGGCTTTGAGTGAGGCCGAAGGCTGTTGAGCTCGAATGGGACTCATCCCCACGTTACTTCATTCGTCCATGGATCAACTGTGATGTTGCCTCAAGTTTGTGGCCTCTTTGTCCAGCCGACTACCTCATCCATGGCAGATGGAGTGGTCAACGCTGAGTGGAATAGAGAACCCATGAATCCATGTGTTTTCGCCTTGTAGCGCATGTTTTCTCTTCTTCCTTGCTTCCCCTCCACCCACCATGTCGTCAATATGTTTCAGAGGTCCCTAACCTTCTCCATGGTTTTTGGACCCAACGAACGCTGACATAACATGGGGGAGATGGGGGAGGCAATGCACACATCGTCGGATTGTTTTTATTGTTTTGGTTGTTCCTAGATGTCTCCTTTAGCTTAGTTGGTGTTTCCTTGATTGATTCCATGCTTCTTTTGCTGTGTTTTGAGTGATGAAGTTCCTGTCTGAAACTATAAAAACTAGGGTGGAACTTTGTAGTAGATCGATCTAGTGCAATCATCCAATGCGAGTAGCCAACATGCAACCAAGATTCAAAACTCAGATAGTGTTACAAAGCACTTTGCCTACTTGGTTTTCTGATTCTCCTTGGGTTTCTCGCTTCCTGATTTCGCATATCTACATGTTTTATGCATCATGGCATGGCATCAAGCACGTTACCTAAGGGCATACATCATTCAGCATTCAAATGCCTACATCAGCCACAGATGCACATGGACTTAGCCAAGAAAAACCGATCCATCAGGCGTATAAGGATGCCTAATACCTTCCCTATGCATAACAGGAGTCCTTACCTTTTCGTAGGCACATAGTGACTAATACGTCACATCTAATTGGAACAGTTTATCACATTTGCATAC
This sequence comes from Posidonia australis, assembly GCA_024699735.1. NCBI lineage: Eukaryota > Viridiplantae > Streptophyta > Magnoliopsida > Alismatales > Posidoniaceae > Posidonia > Posidonia australis. Next base: position 1,958 of record JAMKQA010122445.1, on the reverse strand, counting down.
TTGCATCATTTTTGTAACATTTTTTATTTATATTCAATTTTCCTTATCTTCCAATTTTGAGTAGACTTGGTGGCCACTTCATTTCCTTATCTTTATTGTTTTGCTTTTGCATTTAGTGTTTTCGAGTCAAGCGTTCTTCCTTAGATTCACCAAATTGTTGTGGCCTTCTCGATTCGTGCATTTGGCCTTCCATGCCTTGTGTAAGGTAGTCACTGGCATGGTTACATGGGTGAACTCTTTACCCAGAAAGGTGCTTTAGCTTCTCTTAGTCTATCTTGGAATATGTTTTCAAAAAGGGGTTTTCAAATGACTTTTAAGGAAAATGTGGAAGGTTTTGGAAATTTTTTTCCGAAGGATTTGGAAATGAGATTTTGAGTTTGTGGTTATTGGTTGTGGTTTTCTGTGCCACGTTTGACACTATGTTTGTGGTGTTTTGAGATGTTATGTGAAATGGTTTCTGTGACCGCGCGCGCCCGACCCGGAGAGGAGGAGGGGTAGGGAGGAGACCACAGCCATGCCAGTCGATGGCGAAGGCGCAAGGATAAGATAAAAGAAAATGGAGTCGCCACCTAGTCTTTTAAGGGAAAGACGGGGAAAACCACAAAAGGATGAATGCATGCATGGGATGCAGATAGGAAGGCTGGATGTCTGCTAACTAGAGGATGGGTAAGGATACTTGTTACGCACGAGGAAGGTATTAGGCACCCTCGAACGCCCGAGAAACTCGGTCTTCCTATTCCAAATGCTTGCTAAGGGCTTGATGAATGTTTGCTAAACTTGAGTCGTGCTCTAATCATGCTAATATGAATGTCATGGCAAGACTAAATGCAAAGAGTGAGATGCATGCTCAAAAATTGACATAGGGGCAATTTAGTCATGACTCGAGGCCCATGCAAAATGCAAATGCAAAGGATGATCTGAAAGCCGATGCGACGCATAAAATACCAAAAAGGATATGCAATGCTGATGCTGGTGCTAAAGAAAGGATGGCAAAAACAAAGAAAACTTGTACTGATCGGAATCAGTGGCAAGAAAATGATAAGTTGTCGGACTCATCAGCCGGATTATGAGGTTATCAACCAAAGAGACGGGATATGACATGTCAATCAAGACTTGTCACCCCGGACGCCTAACAATGTGACGGGTGTAAACCGAGTAGTTGGGGGTACCAGCCCAAAGAGAAAAAAAAAGGGGGCATGACAATCGCATCAATTGTCAACCAAAACAACACCCAGTCAGCACGGACCGAGGGCAAGCAAAAGAGATCTTGCGCCCGCGAAAACTCAGAAGCAAGAAAGGCAAAAGGACCTCGACTAAATGGTCAAGAGGTCAACAAGAGGATTTTGTGCCCGAGAAATCCAAGGAAAGCAAGGGAAGACCTCGACCAAATGGTCGAGACGCCAATAAGAGGATTTCGCGACCGCAAAATCTAGGAGAGGCAAGGGAAGACCTCGACCAAATGGTCAAGAGGCGAACGAGAGGGAAGACAACGACCAAATGGTCAAGAGGCGAACGAGAGGGAAGACCTCGACCAAATGGTCAAGTGACCAACGAGACGGAAGACCTCGACCAAATGGTCAAGAGGCCAACGAGCGGGAAGACCTTGACCAAATGGTTAAGAGGCGAACGAGACGAAAAACCTCGACCAAATGGTCAAGAAGCCAACGAGACAGAAGACCTCGACCAAATGGTCAAGAGGCCAACGAGATGGAAGACCTCGACGAAATGGTCAAGAGGCGAACGAGACGGAAGACCTCGACCAAATGATCAAGAGGCCAACGAGACGGAAGACCTCGACCAAATGGTCAAGAGGCCAACGAGAGGGAAGACCTCGACCAAATGGTCAAGAGGCCAACGAGGGGGAAGACCTCGACCAAATGGTAAAGAGGCCAACGAGATGGAAGACCTCGACCAAATGGTCAAGAGGCCAACGAGGGGGAAGACCTCGACCAAATGGT
>JAMKQA010122444.1:0-10279 GCA_024699735.1 Posidonia australis | reverse complement strand
AAATGAATAATGAAAGAGTTATGTGTATAGTCAGGATTGGACTTGTGTGATAGTCCTAGAATCCTGAGATGGATTGTGATGTTTTAACCAGTTGCCAGTCAGTATTTGTGGTTTGATTTTGAGCCTAGTGGGGCCTTGTGTTTTAGGCTGGACCTGGTTAAGAAATGTGTTTTGGGAAGAATCCCATGTTTTGAATGGTTTAGTTTTGGAAAAAGGAAATGAATTTCCAAAAGGGTTTTGAAAACAATGTTTTGAAAGCAAGTGGTTTTTTAAAGAATTTCCACATGTTTTGAGAAAGGAAAAGGTTAGGGCTTTTGAAAAAGCCTGGTTTGGGATTGAGGTCCCAAGTGATGATTTTGTAAAGAAAAGAATCGGTTTTGGGAATGAGTCCCAAGTGTTGTTTAATAAAATAGTGATTTTTAAGGACAAAAACCAAGTTTTTTCAATATTATGAAACAGGTTTTCTTTGGTTTTATCATGTTTTGCTTGTAGTTGGGTGTTTTGGGGCGCGTATTAGGTGACTTAGATGTCACTCATGCGTGCTGTGTGTTTTCAGGTGCAGGCCGCGTGCAGCCAGTTTCCGGTGCAGGAATCAGAGTTTCTAGCCTAATATCGAGATCCTAGAGGTGAGTCTTGGTTACAGTCCTTTTTTTCTGTAATTTGTGTAATTAGGCTTGTGATGCTGTTGTTTGGTAGCGTGTCCAAGTTCGGGGTGTTACAAGTACCGTCCCAAAGTAAGTTTCAATTCACGTCTACTGACATGGCTGCCATCCACTCACTGTTCACCTTGACAATTATTTAGCAAACACAAAAGGTCGTTACAGGTGTCTGCTAAGAGATACTTGTAGATTCATAAAATCAATATTGTCTGTTTCCTTTAACGATCACGATTAAATCATTTCTTTCGTTTTTTCTTTTTCTATTTTTTCCGTCTTGCATGATCTTCTCCTCTTACCTTTCTCTTTGGTAATGTTATCGTCGTTGTCTTTCTTCTGTCCTGTTCCTATCATCGTTGTTGCTTTCCTTCTTTCTTCTTCTTCTCACTGTCGATCGTCAACCTTCCTTAATCTCTTCCAACTCATTGTGTTTGTAGTTTCTCTTTCCATTGTCATCACCTTTCCTCCCTTCTTTTCCCATTGTCGTTACTATTTCTGACCTTTCTTAACTTCCTTCTTTCTCCTACTTTCATCGTTATCGCCTTCCCACCCCTCCTTACGTATTCTTCTTTCTTTGACACTTTTGCCTTTTTTCTCGTCATCATTCCCTGTACGAACACCTATTCTGTGTACCATGTTGTGTCTACTTCAACTGTCGTCACTCCTTTGCCTTCTTACGTATTTCTCTTCTTCTTTTAATGTCTCCATCCTTTTCCTCGTCATCGTTCAGTGTAACAATACCTCTTTTATGTATTGCGTTGTTCACTGTTGTTGTCGTCGCTTCTCTACCTCCTTCGTACTAGCGACGTCCCTCATGTCATGTTGCCTGCTTCCTCTGTATACGAAGATGCAGATCAAGGAGAAAGGACCATTGTTAAAATCACAATAGTCGTTTTTGCATTTACGGAGATTTTTCTCAGCAGATGTCTACATAAAAAACAATATGTTTAGCAAATCGGTTCACTGATGAAAACTCGAGAACAGATGAGATCAAATTTGAACATCCAAACTTTTTTGATGCAAGCATCTTTGACTATTGGCGTGATTCCACGATGTGAGAAAAGAATCATTGAGAGGACGATTGACTATTGCAAGAGAGCTATTATCATCAACAAGGACTGTAGAAAGAATTTGTACAATACAACAATCGCGGAAACATTGTTTCTTTGTAAGGTTACTCACTTTTCTACCGCCTGTGCTTGTATTTATTATCTTATCTACAATCATGCTTTGTGTTATTTTTAGGTTATACTTTTTCTTACTTTTTTTTTCCCTTGAATATTAATCTTACTTATTTTACAACATATATCTTTTACTCTAATTCGGTATCTCTATTCATCTTGCCTAGTGTATGTTTCTGTTCAGATAAGCTTCTGCCAATACACGATTTTTCCAGAAAACTTGATCCAAGCAATTATTTTAAAAAGAGTTATTGCATAGAAAAATATGCAGAAAATTTATCATTTTCGTTCAATGTAAAATCAAAAGCTGTGAGAGATAGTTTTACAGAAGAAGCGATTTTGTCCTTCTTGCGAAATTGCCAAGTATCCATTTTAAAAACAGAAGGCTCTAAATATGTCTGCTCAAGTGCTTATAAAGTCTGGTAAAAAGAAAGTACGGTACTCAAGGAAAAAATCTTGATACTCCTTGACATGCTAACTGGAGCTGAAACTTTTTACTTACAGGATTTGTACTTCAATCAAATCAATTTTATTCATTTCACAAACAATCAAGAAGACATGCTTATCTGCTACCATACATACGGACTTTCAGAAAGAAACCAAGGGATACATATGAGTTGGGTATAGGTACAGGTGGATTAAATCTAGTAATATATTTAAGTTAATATAAAATTAATTAAAATATTATAAGTTATTTTCTGATTAGATTTATTGTAGTGATCAATTTAATTTTTTAAGTTGAAATAATTAGTATCTTAAATGACGTAAGTCAATATCTATATATGCTATTAGGACATTTTTTCCATTTATTAATGGACTAAATTAGAAATTTGTAATAATATACACTTCTATATATTAAAGTCATGGTCTTCAAATCCTAAACTTTTAGTCTCTCTTCTCTCACTTTTATATTGAGAAAGAACAAGAAAAAGAGAAACTTGGTAGTTTTGAAAAATCAAATCTAAACAAGAGGGAAGAAGAATTTTAAGTTTTTTTACATAATTTCAGATACACTTTCATATTTTCATTTATTCGTGTTGATTATGACATGAGCAAATGTTACAATTTCTGATTAGATCTTGAAATATATTTTTAATCTAATATTTGTACGTATTTTTCAAAATCTATATTTAATAGGTATAGTATATCTAATAGCTTTAAGATTCAATATCACCGACTACGCAGAGAAGGGGAGAAGAAAAGGCAAGACAGACAAAGCAAGGTTATGTCACAGTTCATCAGTAAGAACTACTATTACTAATCCACTTTGCCGGTACACTGAAGAAAAAAAAAATCTAGCTCGACCAATTTGGATGCATCACCACTGCCTCGGGCTTTTGAACAATTGGCATCCACCACGTCACCGAACTTGTCTTTCTCTGCCCATTTGTTGCTGTTGAAAAACTGATATATCTGATATATGATATACTGTTTGCTATCAACACACTTTATGCTAGGATTGATACAAAATTAGATGCTGGGCACTTGCGCTACTTCACCAGCCTAACCTGATAAACAGACCATCACTTCCATGAGGCAACAATCCTGGAGTTCTTTGTAATATTCGCACTGGTGTCAGTCACTTTCGGTAATGGTCTCGGCTTTAATCTGCAAGACAAAACAGTTTGCATTATGACCAGTTTTTCCGCTACCTAAGAACTTAAAGACATCACTTAAAATGGAAGACACATATTTCTCTTTCTTTTTTTTTCTTTTAGCTAACGAGGAAGGTCTAGGTGCCATCTATATAGAAATTTCCTGAAAGTCTTGAATCCAAGACCTCAAGGATGTGAAAGCCTTCGTAATACGGGTCAGCCCTTGTAATTTCATGAAGACACATTTTTCTTAGTAGCAAACGAAATCATTTCTTAACTACTATGGTATAGTTGATTAAAAGAAGTGGAATTCATATTTCCTTTTTAGATTCAAATCTCACGGACCACAAAGAGAAAATATATATATATAGTTACTGATTTCAAAAAAATAATAATAATAAACCATCTCTTGAAACGGATTTTACTTCCACATTTCTATTGACTTAACAGAAACAAAGCTTTTTTTTTTGTAATATCAGGCAGAAAATTCCAAGTAACATATATACATATCACACCAATATATATATAATAACTACAAAAATACATAAAAAAGATCCAATACGCTAACAAAGGCAACCATGTTCGCTTCATTGTGTTTCAGTCACCAGTGGAAGAAAAACAACATGAACCGTTTTCTATGTGTTATTGCACTTTTCTTGAAAAATCTTCATACGCTTACTATTTTTATGTGGTTCACGAACTTGGTTCCCTAGACTTTAGATGCATGCGGAAAATCAATTTGTATACTTGTTTGTTTCATCAATATAACTAAAAAATTTGGTTTGTGATGATGTATTTCTTTAATATAATAGATTTTAGATTTACATGTTAAACCTAAAGTCTTAATTTTCATTTTTCAATCGATTTAACTAACTTAATGGGTTGACCCAATTATAAAAACATATTAAGTAAAGTGGTACTTGAGGGATATTGTAACACATCTATGGAATACGTTATATAAATCACTAAAATGGAGTTGTACACTAGTGCACAGCTAATAAACTGTACATGAAGGATCAACTACTATTAGATTGTTATTCTACGATTGTAATGTACGTGGGAAAAAGATAAAAAGAAGAAGAAAAGAATCATATCAATCATTCATGAAAAATTAAAGGATCAACAATTAATGTACAATCATGTTAGTTGTGCATTAGTGTACAACCTCATTGGACATGAGAGACTCTACCGATTTATTGTACAACCTCATTGTATTGTATGATATATCCTATATCTAATGTTTTAATATAATAACCATATTAGAAACTCTATCGACTCTTGTTGCACATAAAAGTCTCCTAGCAGAATAGAAGTAGTTGTTATGGGAATTGAATAAATATTTTTACATCAAGAACAATGACATGGTAACAAGAGTAAGTTCCATAAGGTTTATTATGTGACATCAAAGTTGTGTTTTGTCATTGTATCAATATTAATTTATCGATTTGGATGTCCATGTAGACTTCATTAATACAATATTATTTGATACACATTTGAAGCAATTTTCCATCGTACTCGCGTACGAAGATGAAATCATCAAAGGAATCAACGACAATGTCATGTTTGTGTTGATGAGCATAGACGTTTACGTCAATGCTAGGTTCAATAAGAGGCGGAGATTGTACAATGTTGTCGGGTCCTAGTGCAATCACAGCAAGCACTTGCAATGTCGCAGACATGGCCACAGCAAGCAGCACGATAGCCACAATAGACCATAATGCAGTAGCCGTTGCCAAGCATACAACATTGCTAGCAGCACCACGACCATTGCAGATCGTACAATGGCCTACCATGGCGATGTTGCCGTTGTTGGGTTTCCCTATGAGGGGGAGAACCTATTAGGGTTTCCACCTCATGTTGGGTAAACAAATCCAAGGCAGATTTGTTTACTTGACCCCATATTAAAAAAATAAATAATATTGATTATTAAAATAAATTTACATGTTCAATCCTAAGTTTTTATTTATTAATTGTTAATTTTTTGTAATTAATGAAAACTTCATAGAATTTATATTTTATCATTAAATCCTTGAAAGTATATGATTTTGCATATTAGTGTTTATTTATTGTAGAATCCAATTTAAGTTGAAATTAGAATAAACTATTGTTGTCTTTTTTAGTTACTTTTTAGCCCTTAATCATGTGCTTTTATGATGATATATTTTTACAGAGCATGTTTAAGGAATATTAAGGCTAAAATTTTGGGATTTAATAATTTGGAATATTATCATGTCCATGTAAATTTTGCTAATTTTTTATTGAAAAATTAATTATTATATTGTAAATTACATTTAAGGATAAATTGGACCTATAGGTGATAGTTTTTATGTTTTGTTCTCCACGCCATTAAGGAACATGTTTATTGGGATTCAACATGTTGTGTAGCATGACTAAAGTAATTTTGCAGAAAATTAGTCCAATTTGATTAAGGAATTAAGGAACATCATGTAATAAACTTTTAATTCGGACAGCTTAGATTCTCACCAATGTGACACCAAGTATGAAGAGTCAATTGTTTTAATTATATTAAGTTTAGATTAAATTTTCTTAGAAAATTTAAATCTACTAAGGATGGTATTTCAAATTGCATTTCAATAAATTAGTTTAGTAGACTTCCACCAACATGAACTACCATTAAAAGGGTCAATGTATATCCAAAATTTAAAAATCTGCTCCGAATCCACATCTAAATTCTTGGATTTTTATCCAAAAAAAATGTCTAATGGAGCGAATTCAAATTTGGAAAAAAAGTTGGAAAAATTTGGATCGAATTCAAATGTTGATACATCCGATTTGAAAAAAAATCATATCAAAAAAACTATCCATATTCGTAAAATATTCACATCCATATTTGTATTTGAATCCATGTAATGTTTAAGTAATCAATTATCTTTACATATTTCTAGTTTTAATTTTATATTTTTATTTAAGTTTCGCATATAGCATATGGCTAGCTAATCTAATTAATAATATTTATTGTTTACATTTAAATAGATTTTGGATATTTCAGACAATCTAGATATCTAACATTGGATGTTTAACAAATACAAGTATGGATTTATCTATATTCAGTTTTTTTGGTTGAATACAGATAATATTTGAATGTGGATGTATCCAACGTGTTCAAATACAAATGTTAAAATTAACATCCATTCAGATATGAATGCAAATTTGGACGCGAATGGAAAATTTTGAATTTGGATTTGGATATTGGCAAATTCGATTTGTATTCACTCCATTTACACCTTTAATTGTTATGCTTATATCTAATTGGGTGAAATAATTTTTGTTACATACTTAATATGGAACATTCAAGTATTCAACGATACCATGTAACATAGATATGTATGCAAACAAGATTAATTTCACGATGCTTAACTACCAGCATATTATTTCATCTACTAACATAGAGTTATAATGATGCTATTATTAACTTTAAACATGTATATTTTCTTTTGATTACATGTTTATATAACGTTTTCTTATGTAAGTGATTGTTTTACAATTTTTGACAGAAATTTGGTTCGAGTATTGTTGTTAAATGGTACGGATTTCCTAGAATGGAAGGAAGCCTTATTGTTTTATTTGGGCTTAATGGATTTAGACTTTTGACTTTCGAGTGTCTGCTATTCGTGTAGCACCCATAAAAGAAAACACTACGAATACAAAGGTTCAATATTAAAAATGGGAAAAATCTAATAGATTATCTCTTTCATATATGCTACAACATGTGCCTAGAGATGGGAGTCTTATGACTTCTAAAACTCTAACTATAGTTTATCTTGATACGATTGAGCAACAATTTATTGAATTTGATAAAGTTAAGGTAAGCGTCTTGATTCAAAGGTTCACTTCCATATGCTATACAGAAAAGGAAAACATAAGGAAATACATCATATCTATGCGTGATATTGCAAGAAAATTGAATGATTTCAAGGTTATTATTATAGATATTTTTTGGGTCAATTTCATCGTATAGATGTTAATAGTTGAGTATAACCTTTTTAAGATTTCCTACAACACACATAAGGATGAATAGTTTATTAACGAACTTATGACCAAATATGTTCAGGAAGAAGAAAGACAAGCTAGTAGTAAGATGAACGGCGTAAGCAACTTCGCAAATTTGGCTACTCATGGATTAAGGAGACGTGCATATGAGGGAACGAAAGTCCAGAAGAATTTTGAGAAAAAACACAAGGTTGGTATGGCTGACAATTCCATCACTAAGGTTAGGTGCTATTTCTATAAGAAATCTGGGCATTTGAAGAATGACTGCACAAAGTATAAGAAATTGCTTGAAAACAAAAATTTAGGTAACATTGAATCTATTGCAAGTCATAAATCAAATATAACATTTATTCCTAGTTCTAACTGATGGAGTGACTTAGGTGCTATTATGCACATTTCAACTACATTATAGGAGTTTCTGATAAGACGGGCTCCGATTGAGTATGAATGGTTCGTAATCTCGAGCAACTAAAAGCATTTGCATGTAAAGTTAATGGAAAACTACAGAATTACCTTAGAGTTTGAAGAATTTCTAATTTTAAGAGATCGTTTTTATATACCAACTTTTTAGAGAAACTTAATATGTATAGTAAAGTTAGTTAAAGGTAATTATAGCACTTTATTTAACACTTCAAGAATGTCTTTAATTAAGAGAAAGATTTTCATTGGTACAACTGTTATGGATGGATTGTTTAAATTGAATGTCTTTTCTATTTTTGAATCAGTAGTATTTTTAGTATGTACTAACAAGAGGAACAAAATAAATAGCAATTGAGGTATTTTGTGACATAAAAGGCTAGGACATATATGTTGGATCGAGAAACTTCCTTAGAAGGAGAGTGAATAGAAAACTATAAAAACTTAATTTTAACTTTTATATATTCTAAGTATTTTCTTCAATTTTAAGCTAAGTTGCAATAATCAATAGTTGGATAACAAAGTAAATCAAGCATAGAAGGGATGAGAGACAATGAAGAAAACAAACACAAATTTTATAATGGTTCGGCCAAACCTTGATCTAGTCTACTCCTAGAGATCCTATCGAGATTTACTAAAAACTTAAAGACTTTCTTGTTGGCTAAACCTACCAACTCCTTGTACAATTCCCTCACCCTTTCTCAATGCCTAAGAGGCAAGAACACTTGATCCTTGATGATGATGACGGTTGAAGTACTTGAGCGCACACTTTTCTCTTTCTTTTGAAACTCAAGACTTTTTGCTATGGAATGAGAGTTTTGCTTACCTAACAAGTTAGCTAGAAGGAATAGAATGTATTTCTCAATGTGTCTTCTCTAGGGCTTCTATGGTCTTTATTTATAGAGAAAAAGGTTGAGAAATATGTCTCTAACGTTCTTTTAATGTTCTGTAACAGATATACAAAACGGTAGACCGGAAGATTTCAGTGTGTCGTTTTCCCTTATATGCCCAAACTTACGACCAATTCAGTATACTGACATAATTCGGTATGTCGAGACAAAACTTCCTAACTCGATATGTCAAAAATCCTCAGAGTGTCGAATCAATCCGACTGTTATACCTTGGCCAATGTCTGTAGTTTTCGGTATACTAAAGAATTTTGATATGCCAAAAACAGTCCTAGCTTAACTTCTCTTTTAATATACATATATAATTACAACTTTACATCAAATTTTTTAATCTTCATGATAATCTTCCTTTGTCTTTTGTCTTGAAATCTCGTTGGCTTTGTGGTTGTCTTCATTATTCTTTCTTCATGGTCCCTTTTGTCATGTATCTTTTCAAATAGACTTTAGACAAGAAGTCTCAAGAAACCTTATTAAATAATAATGTAAAATACCTTTCATTTGTTATTATCGAAATAAAATGTTTGAATGTATATTTCCAACAATATATCCCCTAAGAGGGTAAATAGAATGATGAAAGATTGTCTTTTGGGATCATTAAATTTCACTAATTTTGAAGCTTGTATTGATTGTATAAAGTCAAAACAATCAATACATATAGGAAACATACCACTAAATGCCAAGTAACTTTATATTTGATTCATACAAATGTTTGTAGACTTTTTAGCTCATGTTTTTCAAGTTAGAAATACTTTGTCACGTTTATCGATGACTATTTTAAGTTTATGTATCATTATCTCTTCTAAGAAAAATCTGAAGTCTCTAAAGTTTTCAAGGATTTCAAATTAAAGGTAAAGAAATATTTAGGAAAACATATTAAGTTAGTCAAATTAGATAGATGTAGTGAGTATTATGGCAGATACATTGAGTTAGGACAAACGTCAGGACCATTTGTGTAGTTTCTTATGGAAATTGACATATTACCTCAGTACGCAATACTAAGAAAACTCGACATGAATGGGGTTGTTGAAAGACGAAACAAAACACTTAAAGAAATAATTAGGACTATAATGAACTACTTGACTTTACTAATCTTAAGTGAAGCTTTAAAAATAACAATGCATATATTAAACAGGGTTCCTTCCTGTAACCATGCCGGCGAGGAGATTCCGCAAATGAATGCGAAATCGGACGGCAAAATCACGTCGAAAAACACAAAACAAATGTAGTCGCCACCTAATCTATTATGGAAGACAAGGAAAACCATAACATGAAAAATCATGCAAATCAACAAAGACAAGTCTACGAAATAACCAGAATGCGGGTAAGGATCCCTGTTACGTACGAGGAAGGTGTTAGGCACCCTCGTATGCCTGATAAAATCGGTCTTCCTTGATTTCACCTATGAAATGTTGGCTTTTCAGCCGCTTGCTATACGCCCAAGGGCGATATGCCATGCCATGCTATGTGCCTTATGCTATTAGGTGCATGTTGTGTGGGGTGTGTCCTATGCT
>JAMKQA010122443.1:0-11598 GCA_024699735.1 Posidonia australis | reverse complement strand
CACTTGGGAGTTCAATCCCAAAACCAAATCCTTTCTTTCACAAACATTTGGAAATTCGTTCCAAAACCACTTTTCTTTCAAAACATTCCTTTCAAAACACTTTTGGAACTCATTTTTTTTATTTTCCAAAGTAATTCCATTTCAAAACTTGGGATTCTTCCCAAAACACACTTCCTAACCAGATCCAGCCTAAAACACACTTCCTAACCAGATCCAGCCTAAAACACACTGCCCCATTGGGCTCAAAACCAAAACACAAACACTGGCTGGCAACGGGTTAAAACATCATCATTCTCTTCAGGATTCTAGGACCATTACACAAGTCCAATTCTGACCACACACACATTTCACTTACTCAATCATTTCCACTTTCATTACTGTTGTTATCGTGATCAGAGGTAACCTGGCACACAAACAGTAGGTGAGGACATCCTTCCCTAACCTCCCTGCACTGCCACGATGAGATTCCCCGTGCGGGATGTCATCGCCTCGGCCAACAAGCCTCACATTTCCTATTCCTCACAGGAGCATGGAGATACGTCTCGAAAGATGCCCCAGTCGGTGACCCGAAAAACTAGGTTCAATAACTCAGGCTCAGCCTACACCGTCGGCGACCCGAACAACTAGGCTCAAAAGCCCAGGCTCAGCCTATGCCATTACGAGCTCGGTGACCCGAACAACTAGGTACAACTACCCTGGCTCAGCCTACACTGGCGGTGACCCGAACAACTAGGCTCAAAAGCCCAGGCTTAGCCTACACCGTCTCCAGCTCGTAAACCACAACCTCTTTCCATAACACATTATTAGTGTTCCAAAAATCTTTCCAGTTTTTCAAAAATCATTTTCCATTTCATTCATTCTGTTGCAGGACTCTGTTCCTTGCAACACTTGACCCTCCACTGGGGTCCCAACATCGGCCATCATAGCCACCATAAGTCCATCAATTGGGTCTCAAGCCCAAAAACCACACAAAATCATCTTTTAAAACATTTATAGGGTTAAAACCAAAAAACCACACCCAAATCCATTGTATGGGGCACCACATGCCTACATGTCATTACATGGGGCAAAACACCAATCACATACATCCATCATGCCAAAACAACCATTTAACATCATTAAAACCACATTAAAACTTAAGCACAATAGGGCAAAATCGACATACCGTTTTCCAAAACGGAATGCCATTTTCCCGTGATTCGGCATACCGAAGAAATTCGGTATACCGAAATCTCCTGATTCGGTATATCGAATTTCTTCGGTATGCCGAATCTCTGTCAGATTTCTCAAACAGGGGAGAAACGGTCGACCAAAACCCATTGGTCGTCCAAGGCCAAAATGCGGATTTAACCGCTGGGAGAAAAATCGGTATGCCGAACCAAAACGGCATACCGTTTTCTGCCATTACAGAAAACCCCCAAGCCATTGTCCTCCTTTTCACCCCCAAATGGGAGCAAGGATCGGACCCCTCAAACAAAATCCATAAATTTTCATAAAAACATGGGGTGTAGACCCTCAAGTCTACTTCAAAACCCCTCAAACCAAACACAAATCCATTAAACATGCTGCTCTAACAAAAATCATCAAGGCATAGAGCTAAAAAAAAAACACTATAGTATGCTTCTCATTTATCCACAAAAACCGCACAAAAAGCCCATAATACGGTGTGATAACATCATAAACATGCTAATTAACACATTCTCAATCACATAATAATTTTCTACGATTTTTCATGCATTTATCACAATTTTCATGCATTAAAACCTACTGCTAACCCAAAGACAAAACGGAAGGAGGAGAAGGTCGCGTACCTTCGATGGCACCCCGGTGACCTTCCCTACCTCCGGTGAACCTCCACGTGCCACAGCGAAGCTCTCCTACTGGTGGAACACACGGACAGTCACCACCTCCCACCACGGTTGCGCGCGCATCACTCTTCCTCTCCCCCTTTCCTCTCGCGTCACCGCTCCTCTCCGGCCACTCGCCTCTGCCCTTCTTATCCCTACCTCCTCCCGCATCCCACCAGCCACCCATCGCGTCAGAGATGACAATGAGGCACGGGTCGTTGGGTGGTGGTGGCACGGGCTGGTGAAGGGTGATGGAGAAGAAGACAGATGTGGTGAGCTCGTGAGTGAGAGAAGGAAAGGAAAAGAAAGAAAAGAGAAAAGAACAGGCACGCAAACTGAGGCGACTGTGCATCTCCAAACCAGACTCCCCAAGGGTCTCAAAACACAAGTAGATGCACAGAAAGCCAACCACAACCACACACAGCCAAGAAACAACAGATTATCCATTAATAAACCATTAAACACAATATTGCAAATAATTACATGGTTTATATCAAAAATGGATAATCAGGCCCTAATGTTACATGTATAGAGTGCCTTTATAAGTACAAAGTAGGCGCAACGCACAATCAACAGCCATATAACAAACAACAAGCGTGCAAACAACATCCAACATTTGCATTCTAGTATACAGCAAGTGGCATATAGTGAATTCTCAACAAGCACCTAGCAGTAAGTATTCAGTACTCTTGTAAGCAGCAGCAGATTGCACAACGACTCGATCTAGGAGGCACTCATAATCAGGACCACCGGGCAAGCTCTGTTTGTTGAACTGATCGGTTCTGCCCCCTACACTCATTTCCCTCCATCCTTTATCTTTTGGCATTCCTATGGCAGCTAACCTCGATACCAAGGGTATCTATTTAACTTGGTATCCCCTAACCTGTCCTTTGTTCTTTTCCTTGGCATCATTAACCTCTCAATGCCAAGGACATGTCAGCTACTTTGTGGTGTCATTCTCCTTGATGCCACGGGCATGTCAGCTGCTTCGTGGTGTCATTCTCCTTGATGCCAGGGGCATGTTAGTTACTCCATAGCATCGCTATCTTTGACACCAAAGGCATGTCAGCTGTCCTTTGGTACTATCCATTCTCTTCCTTTTACCGATAGGTCTGATAACCTGTAATGTTGCTCTGTTTGGTCGTCAGGTCAGATAACCTATCATATTGCTCTACTTAGTCGTCAAGTCCGTTAAACTGTCATGTTACTCTGCTTGGTCGTTAGGTTCGTTAACCTATCATGTTGCTCTGTTTGGTCGTCAAGTCTGTTAACCTATCATGTTGCTCTATTTGGACGTCAAGTCTGTTAACCTATCATAATGCTTTGTTTGGTCATCAAGACTGTAACTAGTCATCTCACCCTACTTGGTCGTCATGTCTGTTAACATGTCATGTTGCTCTGCTTGGTCGTTAGGTCCATTAACTTGTCATGTTGCTCTACTTGGTCATCAAGTCCATTAACTTATCATGTTGCTCTAATTGGTCGTCAGGTTCATTAACCTATCATGTTGCTCTACGTGGTCATAAGGTTCGTTAACCTATCCAGTTGCTCTATTTGGTCGTCAGGTCAGTTAACCTATCATGTTGCTTTGCTTGGTCATCAGGTTCGATAACCTGTCATAATGCTCTATTTGATTGTCAAGTCTATTAACCTATCATATTCCTTTACTTGGTCGTCAGGTCTGTCAATTTGCCATATTACTCAGTTTGGTCGTCAGGTCTATTATGTAACACCCCACAGCCACAGGGTGCCACAGTAAAGCTAATCTAAGTTTGAGTCTGCTAAATTAGCAAGAGTAGAAATTTAAAATAAGATAAATGCTAACTATTGCCTAGACCTATGTGCGGCTAGTGGCTCCCAAAAAACTCGAGCACCAGGATTGACTGCACTCCAACTTAGCACCTGAAAACCAAACAACTAAAACACATGATTGACATCTAAGTCACTCTATATGCACCCTAACAAAACAAACATTGGAAAACGATTAAGACTTTAAATCTTTATTTCCAAGTTAAAATTTTAATATTTCCTCAGGAAACATTTCTAAAAAATTCTAACTTGAATTTTAATAAAACTCTAGCTAAAATTCTGAGGAAGCCTCTTTCAAAGAAATCTCTGAAATCATGTATTTTCAAAACTTACTTACTTTTCTGAAAACCATGTTTTATTCTATATTATATCTGGAAAACTGCTCTAATACTAGGTTCCAGCCTGAATCTAAAATCTTAAATTTTGCAAAACATAGAGCCTGGCTAGAACTAGTCCTAAAACATTATTCTTATCTTGGCTAGAATCTGGTTAAAACTCAGAAGCCAAAACCAAGCTCGATTCTAGCTTAAAACTGGTTTCTGAATCTGAAATCTAAAAACCTCTTTTTTTGTGTCACCTTGATCAGGAGTGACCTGAGCACAACCAGAGAAGGAGGCACCAACCTCGATATCCTACATTGCCATGGTGAAAGTCTCCGTGCAGGACATATCACCATCCCTGCCAACGGGCCTCACTATTTCTTTTCTCTTTTCTATTCTCATTGCACGAGGATACGTCTCCTTACAACGTCCCTCTAATCTATCTTGGTGTTGCAAGCATCAACGACTTTGCCTGGCCCATCACAAGCTCTTGTGTTATTCTACCTGGCCTAGTGTGAGCTCTTGAGCAACCTCACCTAGCCTACCTAACACCACTCTCCTAACTGAGCACACAACCCAACCAGAATTAACTCTTTAGCTCCCAGTTTCTTTCACCCAGGCTAACTTAAAACTCGAAAATCTCTTTCTGAAAACAGCATCTTTTCTGAAATTCATTTTTGAAGTTTCTTTCTAAATCTTTTTTCTGAATTCTCTTTCTATTACAG
This sequence comes from Posidonia australis, assembly GCA_024699735.1. Taxonomy (NCBI): domain Eukaryota; kingdom Viridiplantae; phylum Streptophyta; class Magnoliopsida; order Alismatales; family Posidoniaceae; genus Posidonia; species Posidonia australis. The sequence continues at coordinate 6,897 of JAMKQA010122443.1, read as the reverse complement.
GAAATACTTATGTAAAACCAATATTCTCTTCTAGACATAACTCTTATTAAATTTCTTTTAAGCAAGAATCTTCCATTTTAAATCTTTACATTTCTTTCAAAACAACTTTTCTAACATCTTCATTCCAAAATAATTACACAGGGATTAAAACCATATTTTCCACTAATTATGATCTTCATTAAGTGTTTTATTTTTTTTGGGAAAAATGCTTGTGAAACCTGTGCATCTTGTCCGCACGTCTAGTTCACGCATTCAGCACGTGGCCCATGCATTTACAGTAAAACCCAGATTAGGTCACCAGAAAAATCACCCTACTTAGGAGCTCCGGGCGAACCTATCTGCGGCCACCTAAAAGCTCGCAAAAATACTAAATCTAAAGAACTCTGAGTTTACAATCGTTTGGGACAAGTTTCATCAAAATCTAATTCATGCTTCTCAAGATATAAAATCATAAAGCATGAAGTGTCACAGAAAATTACTATAGCATGCATTCAAGAAAATAACTGTAAACTCATAATTTCATGCCAGACTACCTACATTCATGGTTTTTAAATAATTTGCAACATTAACTAAGCATGGGAATCAACAGAAAGGAGAGGAGAAGGGATGGGTCACGTACATTGTGATGGATTGTTGGCATTTCTTCTCGTCTTCACCGAGCTCTCAGTGCTCCTCGGTGATCTCCTCCCCTCCGACAATCATGTCGGCCTCTGATGGAACTCCTCTTCCTCTCCTCGCTCACGGTCCTCTCTCAGGTTTCCCCACTCTCTCCTTTCTTCGTTGGATTTTCCGTCTAGTTTTCCCAACACTAGCTCTTGTCCTCCCATTTATCTCTGCCAGCCCATTGTCGTTTTCTTTCAGTTGCCAGCAACTGCTAGCAAGGCATGGCAAGATTCAGGTAGCGCCATTCGTAGGGTATGGGAGGAAGGCGACGATGGCATAATATAGGAGCACAATGTTGGGTGACGGTTAACTGTGCATTCACTATGCAAGTATATGTATACGTATACAGTATGGGATACTAACATACATAGCCATACAAAACCTAAGGATAAACACCAAAGAGAAGAGAGCACAATCAAGCATTGAAACCCTTATTCCATTAATTACTTTTAATACAAATACATGGGTACATGCTTACATCATTCTAGAAAATCTCTTGGGAAACCCACGCATGTCAGACGCGCATCCTTACCGTGCGTCCTACACACAACCTTCCTATATTGGGCCCAAATATTACATTTTACCCCCTTAAAAGAACATCGTCTTCGAAATTCTCATCTAATCAAACATGTGGGGGTATCATGCCCAGCTGTCTAATTCGCGCTCCTATGTTGCTTCTTCTGCTCCATGGTATCGCCACTGAACCAACACAAGATGAATAGTTCTGTTTCTGAGGACTTGCTCTCTTCTATCTAATATCTGTACGGCATCCTCTGCCACTGACATGTCCTACTAAAGCTCTTCTGGCTATACTAGAATAACCTGGGACGCATCTACCAAAAACTTTCTCAACATCGACACATGGAAGACATTGTGCACACTGATTAGCTCTAGAGGTATGTCCAACTTGTACGCCACCTCACCAACTCTTCTGATGATCTGATATGGCCCGATGTAGTGAGGACTTAGTTTGCGTCTTTTACTAAACCTCGCCACACCCTTGGTTGATGATACTTTAAGGAAGACGAAATCTCCCACCTCAAATTCCAAAAGCCTACGCCTCCTATCGACATAGCTCTTCTGTCTACTCTGTGCAGTAAGCAATCTCTTCTTGATCAAATCTACTTTGTGCTCATACTACTGCACTGTCTCTGGTCCCACAAGATACTACTCGCCTACCTCACTCCAACAAGTGGGTGTCCTACATGGCCTACCATACAGTGCCTCATATGGTGCCATCCTAATGCTGGCATGATAGCTGTTGTTGTAGGCGAACTCTATAAGTGGAAATTGATATTCCCAGTTGCCTCAAAAATCTAAGTCACAGGTTTGTAGTGTATCTTCTAGGGTTTGGATCGTCCTTTTGGTCTGACCATATGTTTGGGGATGGATGGTAGTGCTGAAGTTTGGTATTGTCTTAAACACCTCTTGCAGGGCTCACCAAAATTTGGATGTGAATCTGGTGTCTCTGTTAGACACAATCGATACCAAAACCCCATGAAGCCTGACTATCTCTGACACATACAGTTTTGGTAGCTACGACAAAGGAAGACTAACTCTTATAGGCAGAAAGTGCACTGACTTGGTGAGCCAGTCGACGATTACCCATACTGAATCACTCTTTCTTATGGTTTTGGGCAATCCTGTGACAAAAACCATCGACACATGCTCCCACTTCTAGATGGGAATATCCAGAAGCTACAGAGTTTTTCTTGGCTTCTGATGCTCTATCTTAACCATCTAACAAGTTGCGCATTTTGCCACAAATTCTATTATGTCTCTCTTCATCCGAGGCCACCAAAAATTTCTCTTTAAGTCTATATACATCTTGGTGTTTCCAAGGTGAATTGTATATTTGGGCTGGTGAGCCTCATCTAGCAAACTCTTCTTTATATCCTCTACCTGAGGCACATACAATGGAAATCATACCTCATCCCACCATCCATACCAACTGAGAAATGAGGTGCTGTTCTCGCCTCCAACTTCTGCCAGGTGTCCCTAATGAAGGGATCTAACTGCTAGGCAGCAATGATGACTTCTACCATCCTTGGACGAATAGACAGGTTCACCAACAGAGTCTTCATTGCTCCCTGAGATTGTCTCTGTGGCTTACACTTGACCAGCTCGCGTATCAAGTGCCATTCCTTGATCATCAAGCTGACCATGATGTGGGTGCACCTGCTCAGTGCGTCTGCCACCACGTTCGCTTTACCCAGGTAGTATGACAGGCTAAAATCATAGTCCTTGATGTACTCCACCCATCTCCATTGTCTCAGGTTTAATCCTTCTGCGAGAAAATATACTTCAAGCTCTTGTGGTCAATGAAGACTTCAAATTGTTCATCATACAAATAATGTCTCTAGATCTTCAAGGCAAACACCACTTCGTGGGTGGGTAGTTCTTTTCGTGATCCTTTAACTGTTGGGAGGCATAAGCTATTACCCTCCCATGCTGCATCAGAACGCACCCCAACCCAATCCCACAGGCGTCACTGTAAACCGTGAAACCTTCACTTCCTATTGATAGAGTCAACACAGGAGCTGTGACCAGGTGATTCTTCAACTCGATGAAACTCTCCTCGCACTCCTAATTCTATGCGAATGGAGCCTCCTTTCTAGTCAATCTAGTCAATGGTGCTGCAATCTACGAGAAGTCTTGGATAAATCTCTAGTAATAGCTTGCCAGACCGAGAAAGCTTTTGACCTCTGTTATTGTCTTTGGACTGGCCCAATTGTTCACAGCTTCCGCTTTTGCTAGGTCCACCTTAATGCCTTATCTTGAGATAATATGTCCAAGAAAGGTCACCTCCTTAAGCCAAAACTTGCACTTGGAGAATTTGGTGTGTAACTGGTGCTGCCTCAATGTCTCCAGTACGGTTCTCGAGTGCATCTAGTGGGTCTCTACATCCGAAGAATAAACCAATATGTAGTCTACAAAAACTACGACGAACTAGTCCAATTAGGGTCTGAATACCCCATTCATCAGGTCTATGAATGCTATTGGTGCATTTGTCAATCGAAATGGCATGACTAGAAACTCAAAGTGGTCATACCAGGTCCTGAAGGCGGTCTTGTGTACGTCAGTCTCTTGAATCCTTAGCTGATGATATCTGGATCTCAGATCAATCTTGGAGAAGACCGACGCTTCCTGCAGTTGATCAAATAAGTCATCGATTTTGGGTAGTGGGTACTTATTCTTAATGGTAATTTGGTTCAACATCTAATAATCAATACACAATTGAAGTGACTTGCCCTTCTTCTTAATCAATAATACTAGTGCTCCCTAGGGTGACACACTGGGACGGATGAATCCTCGATCCATCAGCTCTTGTAATTCGCTACGAAGTTCCCTTAGTTCAGCAGGTGCCATTCTGTATGGGGTCTTTGAGATAAGACCTGACCCTAGCATCAAATCTATCATGAACTCCACTTCTCTGTGTGGCTACATCCCTGGTAATTCCTCTGGAAACACATGCAGGTACTCTCGCACCATTGGAATGTCTTATCCCCATATACTGGTGAGGCAGACACTGTCACGTTGGGCAGGTTTCCCACACATCCCTTAGCTAAATGGTGGTAGGCTTTGATGGCTGAAATCACCTTCATCAACTCTCTTAGCCTCACTCCTTGTATTATACACCACACTTGGCCTGGACATTTTGTTAATACTATCTTCTTAGCACAATCTATCATAGCCGAATGTTGCGCTAGCCAGTCTATTCCTAGGATAACACCATACTATTGCATACCCATCAGAATAAGGCTGGCTTGGAAATCCTTGTCTCCTAATTGAATGTTGATTGACCGCAAGTATTGCCAAGCTAAACTATGTTCTCCCAATGGAGTTACTACGTCAAGCTAGAAGGCTAGTCGAGCTGGTCTATCTCTAATCTCGGCTACAAACGACTCAGAAATAAAAGAAAAGGAACTTCCTGAGTTGAACAAAACTCGAACCATACGATCAGCCACAACAAAAGATCTTAACATTAACACACAACATAGTCATAATTATTACAGATAATAGTGTCAAGTACATAAGAGTTCATGATACAACACTCTTATAGACACTCAGACTAATAACAAACTCTACTGCTCTTTACCTTCCACTACGTCTCCTGAGGAACCAGCATCTGGAGCAGTGATAGAGATGACTCTCCCCTTGGTCGGCTAGTAGGTACATTTGCGGTTGTCTTCTAAGGCTCGGGCCAGTTCTTCTAGAAGTGTTTGCCCTTTCCACAGTTGTAGCAAACCACATCACTAATGCCCTGTAGCCGATATTTGCACAGTGTCGCCAAGTGTCCCATCCTCATGCAGATGTGGTAGGGTCCTCTTCCTATACCATTGATGGAACCAGTCTAACTAGATCCAATACGACTTCTCCTAGCAACACTACGCCCTTCTCCAGTCATAGAGCGTTCTTTCTCTTTTTCCCTGAGCTCCCTGTACTCCTAGAGCTAGAAGTGCTTGAAGTGGATGGTCATTGTGAGTCTCTTCCCCTTATCCCTGGGGTACTCCTCTTGGAACAGTCAGCACTCATCTTTGTAACATGCTGCTAACTCAATTGCATCAGTCAATGTTTGGCATCAAAATTCAAGAACCCTGGATCTGAGTGCTGGGTGAAGTTCTTCCACGAATCTCTTTTCTCGCTGCTTCTCTGTAATTATAGCTTGTGAAAACTATTCTAGCTGGTGGAACTTGGCCTCATACTCTGCCACTGTCATGTTTCCCTACTTCAAATTTTGGAAATCTCTGTCTAACTTGTCTTGCTCGTGCTCGGGGAAGAATCTCTTGTAAAATACCTCCTGGAATTCTTCCCAAGTAATTATCAACAAGTCCTGGTTGGGGAACTTAGTGCGGCAAGTGGCCCTCCACCACTAGTCAGCTTCGCCCTTGAGCTGGAACGTGGCTAGCCAAGCCCACTTCTCTATTGGGAATTTTATGCCCTTAAGGATCTTCTCCACCTCTAGGAGCTAGGCTTCACACTCTACTGGTTTCCCATGGTTGTCTAGGGTAGGCGTGCTCAATCACCAAAACTGCATGATCCACGGATCACCCTTGGCCTCATCTCTACGGCCACCTTTGAATGTCTGAATGAGTCCTCACATCATCTTACTAAACTCTTGCTTCATGTCCCTCCAAGTGCTTCCCTCTTGCTCTACGCCGAACCCCAATGCAGAGGACTTGCCTCAACCTCGGCACAATCGTCTCGGTGCCATGCTAGCAACACAAACAAACACACAAAATTATGTGCAATTCATCTTCTTGTGTAGTCTTCTGGAGCCACTAATCTGAACATCACTAAGCCAGTGCACTTAGTGCAACCTAGGCTCTGATACCACTTCTGTAACATCCTACAGCCATAGGGTGCCCCAGTAAAGCTAATCTAAGTTCGAGTCTACTAAATTAGCTAGAGTAGAAATTTAAAATAAAATAAATGCTAACTATTATCCAAACCTGTGTGCGGCTTGTTGTAAATATGTCTTGAATTATATCTTTGTTTAGGGTTAGTTTGGTCATTATACCATTTTGGTGCCCTAGTATTTAAGAAGGCTAAGGCACAGAATATGTAACCTCTTTTGGCATTATGTAGCCCTACTTTGTCTCCAATTGTGTGGAGAGAACTCCTCCCTCTTCTCTCCAGATCTAGGGTTTCATGTGAGGTTCATCTGTGGGGGAGGGCTTGGATGCTTGGGATGTGAGCATCGTTCGTATTCCTGTTTTCTTCTTCACCACTCGACACAACAAGTGGTACCAGAGCCTAGGTTCGAAGGAGAAGGAGAAAAGGGATGTGTGTTTTTGTGTTTTTTGTTTTTTGGGGAGGAAAAGGGATTTCTGTTTTTTGTGCTTTTGTTTTGGGGAAGAAAAGGGGAGGTGCATTGGTTAGGGTGAAAACCCTAGATCAAGAGGAAGAGGACGTGCACGTGCACAGCCCGCGCCAGACCCGCGCGCTTGTCCTCCCAGCCCGTGCGCAGACCCGCGTGCTAGTCCTCCCAGCCCACGCGTAGACCCACGCGCCAGTCCTCCCAGCACGCCCGCACGCAGACCAACGCCCGCCCGTGCACCAGCACAGCCTGTCCCGCGCGCAGACCCGCGCGTCTGGCTTCCCAGCACGCCCGCGTGCAGACTAGCGCCCGCCCGTGCACCTGCACATCCACCAGCGCGCAGCCCAGCGTGCGCCTGCATCCACCCGCGCGCAGACCAGAGGCGCCAGCACTCCCAGGCGCCGACTCCCCGC
>JAMKQA010122442.1:0-10563 GCA_024699735.1 Posidonia australis | reverse complement strand
ATATCTTATTTTTGATGCTATTTTGGGTCAATAATTTTGTTACAGGTTTTGAGAAAGAGGACATGCAGCAATTCGTTTCAGCCATGACTCCAGAGCCTTCGGCACCATCTTCCCTTCCTTCTCCTCTTGCACCATCAGGAGAGGCTGCCCAGGACATCATGCTGGAATGAGTAGCAGTGCAGACCCATATAGAATGATTCAATTTTTTGGATATAATACTTGTTTGTCTCATTTTTGATTCATTTTGGACTATTGATAGAAAAGATGGAACATTTCATACCATTTTGGTTTTTTTGGTGGCTATAGAGCCTTTGGTAATGTAATATTTACAGGACCTTTGTATTTCTTATCTGACATTAAGGCCGAAGAAATATATCTATCTCAACCGTTAACAAAAAAAAAAATGATAACGTGTTTCATCTTCCAAGTGCACCACCACCATACTTTGCACTTCCAACTAAATTGAATCTTCCGTTGCAACATATTCACCACTTGAAGAGAATCAGATTCTATCTCATGAATTACAAGACCATACTTATCACATAGTTGAAGAATGAGTAGTTTAATTACATAGATGTATCATTATTTTATAATAATTTAAAATTAATAGCAATGCACATTTTGAAGGACCAAAAGGTTGGCCTGAATTTGAAACAATAAATAACCAATCAATCTAGTTCCAAAAACCAAAAAATTTAATTCTGTAGATAAAAATAAATTTATTACAAAAATTTAATTGTACTAAAATTTATTACAAAACTATAACTTTCATGAACCAAGTAGATGGGCCCACCATTGAATGGCATGTCAAATTAAAAAAAAAAAAATCAATCAAATACAATACCCTCAATGTCGTATTTGTTTCAGTCAAATACGGTGCCCTCAATGTTGTGTTTAGTTTAAATGAACGATGATCGTGTTCAATTAGCCCAAATATCATTAACTTTTGAAATTACTTTAGGACGTCTTGAACAAGACTTTCCAATTGTCATGCTCCTTTACCCCTGGATGATTGATGAACGCGACACTTGGAAGGCCGTAGTAATTTATTAAACTAAACATATAGTCGTGTGGGTGTTGTGTTTGAGTGTTTGACCAAAAAAAAAAAGGATAAGCTATGTGGCTCATCAAAGCCATTGTTTTATAATAAACTACATGATAATTATATTTTTGTAATAAAGCTTTTTTTTCCTGCAGAATGAAAAATTTTCCATTCAAAAACCGTGAATCCAACGAGAATATTTATGTAGTAGCTAAGACCGAACGCTGGAAGCAACTGAGATGGAAACAATGGCTAGTCTAGGTGAGGGTTAGCGAGTGAGACCATGAGGTTGTTCAATTCTAATCTTAGGTTCGAGTTCAAAATTTAGAGGCACGTCCTGCAGAAAACATGTAAACGACAACATGGGGTGGTGTGGTTAAAATTAGCAGAGGCTGCATGAGGATGTGCCGTTTCCATCCCACCAAAATGGGAAGGAAAAAGCAAAGAAAGAAAGAAGGCAAAGAAAGAAAGAAAGAAAGAAAGAGACGGTTGCGGTGGAAAACTGCAGCAACAACAACAACAACAACGCATTCCTGATTCTTCCATCCATCCACCATTTCGCTTATTTCATCTCATCATATTGTTTCCTTTCTGTCGAACACCATCAATCCTTGACGTAGAGATGGAAGGTGGTAGTAGCAGAGGAGGAGGAGGACCTTGCTCCGCTTCGTCGTCTTTCTCAAGAAGGAGCCTGTCCATGGGCAGCGGTTTCGGCTCCGGGAGAATGAAGCCACTGCCATCACCCGACAAGAACAAGATCCTCGACGTGCCCAGGAGGTCGGTCGGACGTTTGGTCTTGTTCTTCGGCTTCATTAAACTTACGCTTATTGATTGCAAAGTTTATGTACGTTACCTTTGTTAATTAAGCTGTAGAATAATCACGAGGCACGTTAACTTCTCTTTAATGGATCACCCAAAACGAATTGCTGATACGATTAATGCAGGCCATTCCAAACTGCCAGGAAGAGAGTGCAATTTTCTTGCACTCTTCTTAAGGACCAACTTAATTAACAATAATAATCCAATGCCATGTTAATTATTTCCTTGGTGTATATATATGGCCGTTAATTAAATATTTGTTTTCAGAAAAACTTGTATACATATATAGCTAGCAGCGGTATTCACAAGTAACAGTGATTGATTGATTTCATCTTTCTGGTTGATTATCCCAGGAGCAAGGCCATGACAGGTGAGCGGACAGTAAGGAAGTTGCGCTTGTCGAGGTCCCTGACGGTGCCCGAAAACACGACTTTGCGAGAAGCATGCCGCCGGATGGCTGCTCGTAAGGCTGATGCGCTACTGTTAACAGACTCGAACGCCTTGTTGTGTGGGATTCTGACAGATAAGGTTATAATATTTCATTGATTTCGTTATTCATGATGTATCGTTGTCGCTTAATCGTTTACGATCTCTAGCTCCCATAAACATTTGTTTGTTTGTTTGTTTGTTTTGTTCTTTTCCTACCGTACGTGAAGGATATAGCAACGAGAGTCATTGCTCATGAGCTCAATCTTGAAGACACACTGGTTTCCAAAGTCATGACAAGGAACCCGGTGTTCGTTCTTTCAGACGCATTGGCCGTGGAAGCATTGCAGAAGATGGTTCAAGGCACTTACTAAGAACTTCTCTACTATGGGACTTTGCTTGTCTATTGATTCTTGAAATGGTTGGCTTGTATGCTCTTTCCCACTTTAAAATTCACAGCTTTAGGTTTTACACTGGCAGGGAAGTTTAGACATTTGCCAGTTGTAGAGAATGGTGAGGTCATTGCACTACTTGATATAGCAAAGTGTCTGTACGACGCTATCTCTCGGATGGAAAGGGCAGCTGAGAAGGGGAGAGCCATTGCGGCAGCTGTGGAAGGAGTCGAAAAGCAATGTGGCACATCTGTAGCTGGTTGGTTTACCTACAACTCAGTAGTTAGAAGCTATTGAGAAGGACAGCTTTCTTGGTGAGTTAGCCTGCTTATAATTTCTGTGCAGGTCCTGGTACGTTCATCGAGACACTTCGTGAGCGGATGTTTAGGCCTTCCCTGTCTGATATTGTTGCAGAGAATCCAAAGTAGGTAATATCCCTTTTTTAGGAACTGCATGCGTTATATTTCCTTATTGGTTCTTCAAATTTATTTTTTTTGTTGGGTATTTAATGATTTATTTTATTCAGGGTTATTACAGTCTCCCCATCTGAATCAGTGCTGATTGCAACGAAGAAGATGCTGGAACATCGGCTAGGTTCTGCAGTGGTAACAGTTGGAAACAAACCTCAAGGGATAATAACGTAGGCTCCCATTGTGCTTGCTAGATCTCTGTTTTTCTTGGAAGGATTCTGAATTTAGCCAATTTATTTTAGATATTTGCATTCCTATCTTAGTTATATGCTTTTCTTTCAATATGGATGTATCCAGATCAAGGGACATATTGATGCGTGTCGTCGCAGAAAATCTTCCCCCTGAAACGACCATTGTGGAAAAGGTATTCCTTCTTCACCGAAGGTCATATCGTCATTATTGCCTTACAATCGTTTGTTGCTTGCCATTTTGTACATTTTTCCCTTCAATAATCATCGACGTTATCCCATTACGTGATCAAAGTTCTGCTTCTGATGCTTTTCAGTATATTATCTTATATGATTTTGCATTATATTGCTTTCAATTAGTACTATTGAATTTGTGTCCCGAATTGAGCAAAAGATGTACAACACTTCTGGAATGCTAATAGTTTGCACTGCGTGTACTAATGTCAATGCATTAGCGAAGTAGCTTTCTGATGAAAAAAGTATTTCTGATATATATTCAGGTCATGACCCCAAACCCAGGATGTGGATCAGTCGATACACCAATTCTGGATGCTCTTCATACCATGCAAGACGGGAAATTTCTACATCTTCCCGTCGTGGACAGAGGTATATATGCTGGTCTAGATTAAGTAGTTTCAGAAAACGTATTAGCCACTATGTTAGTTCTGTTGCTTGCTACGATTGAAAAATGTATCTCTGGTTTCATCAACTAGTACTTGATCTGTATCATCTCTGAAGATACTGGGTTTTTCCTTTTTCTGTATGCTAGATGGCAACATTGTTTCCGTTGTTGACGTACTTGATGTTACCCATGCTGCTGTAGCCACCGTAAGTCACTCTGTGTCTCTGGTGCTTTTTGACAGAAAATGCTCTGGTGCTTTGGTCCTTCTGTGTTCATACTGTTTGTTCACTTGGATTTTCTTCAGAACTTGCTTCGCCTTTGGAATTTCTCACATAGTCTGATCAGATTCAAATTGCCTAAAGAATATAACAACATACTTGTAGAAATCTCTGAACTTTAAAGACTGATACTATTAGCATAGGAGACGTATAAACTATAGTAACATTAAAATATATAGGTTTTAAGAAGCGGCTCGAAGCCATAGGATAAATTGCTACATCAATTCATATTGCTCCTGTGAACAATGAAATTCCTCTTCCTTTTGTAGATTTTGACATAAATTTTTGTTGCTGCATAATCACAAAGAGTATGCTAAAATTTTCTCACAGTGAAAAGATTGATTAATTAGGATGTTTTTGACCATATTTGCCAATCTAGGTTGGACGCAGTGGGGGCTTTGGAAATGAGGCAGCTAGTAGTATGGTGCAGAAGTTTTGGGATTCTGCTCTAGATTTGGGTCCTCTCGATGATGATGATGATTCACAGAGGTAGAACACCATCTTTGTTATTCAAGCTGTCCAAATATCTGGATGTATTTTCCTGATAATCTATCTGTGATTATAGTGTTGATATATCAAGGTTAATTTGCAGTGATAAATCCTTTAAATTGACATCTGAAGCGACTGATTTAGGAAGATCTGCTTCTTATCCATCACCTGGTTTACCAAACATCTTTAGCTTTAAGCTTAAAGACAGAAGCGGACAAATGTACAGATTTAATTGTGGTAATTTTGATTCCCCAAATTCCCTCCACAATTATCTCTAGGCTTTAGAGGTTATCTCATTAAATTTTCATGAGCTAATCTTTACAACCCTCATCAGATACCCGAAGCTTGACAGATCTGATAACCTCGATTCTTCAGAGGGTGGGAGATGACATAGATCCAAATAATTTGCCACAGATACTGGTACGACATTTATGAAGTTTTTGCTTGCTATGAAAACGACCGTTTGTTTAGTTGCAAATAGTTTTTTCTGGTAGAAATCTGCATATGATTTTATGGATTTCTTTTGTAGTATGAAGACGAAGATCATGACAAAGTCATCCTTGCATCGGATAGTGATCTTGAAGCAGCTGTTGAGCATGCCATGCTTGCTGGATGGAAGGTAAATTATGACATATCAAAGAAAATCATTTTCCTCCTGTAGAGTAAACGGAAGTTTGTAGTCCTACATAATCCTTTACAGTTGTCATGCATGCATCCAAGGTAAAGCTAATTGTCGCCCAGTAATCATCTTCAACATCATCCATCCGATGGAAGAACCGAATAATTGCAACTTACCATGAACACTAACCTCCAACAGGGTCTGAGGCTGTATCTGGACTACTCAGGTTCAGGTGGTAGAGGAAAGCGTTGGGCGTCCGGTGGCCTGGAATTTGCAGAGAGTGATGACGCATGGGCAGCTGCTTACAGTACAGTCGCAGCCGGAGCTGCTCTTGTTGTGGGACTTGGTGTGATGGCTTACCTAAAGAGATGCGGAGGGTGACAGAGATGAGATCGTTTGGAAAGGGCAAATCCAATGCACGAGACTCCGACCGACGTGCGTTACGGGGAGGAACGTACGTGCATTTGAACTCTTTGACAAAGACGTTACAACGTGTACGAAGTATATACGATTGAAAACGTGAAATTGCACGATCCTCAACGACAAGTTCATAAATTATCAAACAAAATATAAATCATTCGATACGTGAATAGTACTTCAATACTAATAAATGCAGAACTTAGAAAACAAAAAAAAAGAAGCAAGTTGAAGTTTATGTTGCAAAAAAAAAGCAAGTTGAAGTTTATGTTGCAGCAACTAACATGGTTGTAGGCATATTGTTTTTTAAAAATAAATACATGAAAAAGAAAACCATATAGATGTATTTGTTATATTTCTATAAATACATGATGACATTTTTATTTAAATCAAATAACTATTAAATATTGATTTAAAGGTTTTAAAATTCAACACGTTTTACTAAATTTTAACTATTACATTTTAGATTAAAAATTAACAATGAATATGACTCAGATTAGAATTAAACTTTAATACATAGTAGATTATCTTATAAATTAATTAACTATGTAATTAAATTTTAATTTTTAAAAAATAAAAAAAAATGGTACTTACAAGAAAAAGTTCATAAATGATAACGTCGTTGTGGTTAATTTATGTGGATAATTCAATTGGGTCATGCAAGGAACTTTCATCGATATTTCATTTAATTCTTGCAGTGTGGCGTATAATCGTCGTACATGTGCTTTAATTTCTTGATGTTCTTCGGTGTTGCTCCTACATATGGTTAATCCATTTTGTTGAGGGTCTACATACTCCATCTGTTGTTTTCTTGATGGTTAAACCATTTCCCTGCAAATGACAAATCTCGAGTCTTTTTTTTTTTTTGCACTAGTAGCTTAAACAATGAGACTATTCCCTACCACCAACGATTCTAAGGTTTAAGCCTTGGTGGAATGTCACTCTATCTTTTTTATTTTTTTGGTGAAAAAATGCTTCAATTTCACATCACAATGAATGGTCGACCATTTTGGCCAGATGTTCGACTATTTTGGAGAGGATTTGAAATTGAAAATAAATTACTACATCCTCCCCAAAAAGTAAAGGTAGTCTGTGTATGCATTCAAAAATATCTCAACTTCCTAGTGCTTCTTCCACCACAAGATATTCAACATATCTAATTCAGATGACACAAAGAGAATTGAAGATAAAGATGTAAACCAAAATCACTGACAATCCTCTTCAAATCCCTTAAGCGGTCATTAGTTATGCAAAAGCTTGATGAAAACTCTATCTTTAAAAAATAAGTCAGCCACACGAGAAACACTACAATAGAAGTCTTTTTTATTGACTGATTTTTTGTCGCTAAGTTAGAAATATCCATCGGTAAGTAAATACATAGGTTTTCTATCATTATTTATCTGTAGTTATAAGAGACGTCGTTAACCTTATTTAGTGACAGATTTATCAAATTTTTTGTTGGTAAATAATTTTTCCATCAATATTAATCCATCGGTAATTAATTAATTTACCGATTGCAAATCCATTGGTATTAATTTATAAAAGGAACCTGCACAACTAAAATCAATGAGAAATTAATAATACTTTGCATGTAATTTCAAGAATGATAATTTGCAGCAGTTGCTCATGTGAATACATAACAAAAGTTGCTCTTCATCATGCTAACTAGGCACAAATCACAACAAGAAAAGCAATTTTACCTACCATTGGTCTTGAATTTATAGTAACTTTGACAGAGTTTAGGAACAACTAAAAGCATGATGACATTAACTCAAGCATAACAAAAATATTATTTATAGTTATCACTAAATGTAAACCAAACAAGCAAAAGTAAAGGAAAAGCACAAAAAAAAGAAACAAGGGACTTTGGTACATGTCTTAGAAATTGTATAGACAATTCAATCATTTAATACATACTCATTCAACCACTCTTTCTACTTCATATACGAAGGGCACTATTGTATAGTCTACATCATTTCTGAACCAAGAAATGATTTCATCCAATGCAATATTTTGTGCTACATTAAAGTTGTACAAACAACTTACACACAACTCATCAATATCGATTTTAACTTTAGCTTGGAGCTTGTCAGAGAAATTTTTTAAAGGTTTTCTTAGTATAATGTGTCAATCAAAATCAATTGGACCTTCGATATAAAAGTACTACTCATCTTGAGAAGTTAGCATGAAAGGATCATCTTTATGTCGATTTTGTTTAATATTGACATAATTAAATTCAAGCTCATCCTTTTTAAATCCATTTGTTGTACATTCATCAAAGTAATTGCATTTGAACAAGACAACATTGAAAGATGATCCATAACGTAACTCCAAAACATCTTCTAAGATACCATAGTAAGTGACACCATCAAATACAGGATGTCTATTTCTAGAACTAGCATAACTTGACGTTTGTGCACTCAACCTAACATCACTATTTTGAGTTTTGCATCTAAATCCCACCTCTCTAGAATGAAATCTACACCATTTATAGATACCTATCATATGAAGTTATTTCACTACTAAAGTCTCGTGCAAGCCACTTCAGATTTTCTAGAATATCCTCTTTTCCTTGATTGCCTTAACTATAACAAACATAATTAGCAGTCTGATTTCGTTATTTTTGTTCGAATACGACTATAGTAACTCTTTTATGTTTATTGCACTTACACGTTCCTTAAACCAAAATATAAATTTAGTATGATGTTTACTTTTAAGTGACCAAGGAGATATCCTTAGTCTTTCTCTTAAATCTTGGTTATGTGCAACTAGGTATCTATATTGATCCACTACGTCTAAGTTAAAAAAGACATATTGATGTGCTTTTTCTAATATTACACTATCTTCATGACATGTCTTTACCCCTCCAATGTGAATATCATCATTAATGCGTTCCTCCCTAGTTAACCTTATCTTTACTCCATTCAAGTAATATGAGCAAAATGTCAAACACTCGTTAGTCAAATACCCTTCTGCAATTGATCCTTCTGGTCGACATCTATTGAGAACATATCATTTCAAAGTAAGAAAATACCTAAAAGTTTAGCATTCAATATTTTAGAAGGATTATATATGAAAAATAAATAAAATTTAAAAGTAAAAATATTTTAATATAGCAAACTTCTTTAATGGCTACATCCAATGATATTGAATTGGACCAGCGAGTCTTGCCTCTGTTGCTAGATGAATTGGCAAGTGCATCATAATAGTAAAAATGATAATGCGAAATACGTTCCAATTGACACAATATGAGTGCAATGTGGGATTTTAACTATTCAAATTCAGATACATTTATCAGTTTAGAACACAACTACTAAAAGAACCCGCACAACTGCACCAAAACTGAATAGTCATCTAGATGAATTGACTTTCTCATTGCAATTGGTAAAAGTTGTTGCATAAGAATATGACAATCATGACTCTTGAGTCTAGATAGTTTCTTTTCTTTCATTGGAACACAATGTGAAATATTTAATGAGTATCCATCTAGAACCTTAAGACCATGTAAGACATGAAATAACATTTCTTTCTCTTTATTCGACATTGTGTAACATGCTAGTGGGATATAAATTTGGCATCCATCATGTTTCTTTAGATGAAGATCCTTTCAGATACCCATGTCCACTAAATCATGATAAGTTTGTATGTTATCCTCGGATTTCTTGTCAATATTCAACAAAGTACATAAGATGTTACATGCATTTTTCTTTATGTGCATAACATCAAGATTATGTCTCACTAACAAGGACTTCTAGTAAGGGAGACAAAAGAAAATGCTAATTCTTTTCCAAGCATAAACTACTTTGTTCCTCAATTTCACCACATTTTCTCTTACAACTACCTCCATCGACAATAATTATTGGTTTTTCAAAAGTTATATTTTCATATCTCTCAAATTACTCAAGTACATCATGATTGAACAACATCTTTAGCTTTGTTCTCTATTCTTGTGTGTTATCAAAATTTTTCTTGTTACAACAATAATGATGAATTGACTCTAAAAATTGACGATGAATCATATAACTTTCTCTTTTCGAATGCTTCAAATGATGACATATTGTATCCTTATTACAACAAGGACATGCCAACTTTCCTTTAATACTCCAACCAGCAAGAAAGCCATTTATTGTCCATAGAACTACAGCATGCATGTTAAAATTAGATATTGTAGATGTATGACAAGTTTTAACACCTTCTTGCTACAATATCATCAACTTATCAAGCAACAACTCCAAGTAAACATCAATGTTGTTACCTAGTGCCATAGGACCAAGAATCAACAAAGACATTACAAAATGTGATTGTTTCATGCACAACTATGGAGGAAGATTATATGGCATAAGAATAATAGGCCATGTACTATGAGAAATGCTCATCATGCCAAATGGATTTGTAATGATCCACGTCACTACACCTAAGATTTATTAGCCTAATTAAATCAAATATAATTAAATACTTAATTTATAGAATAATTAAAGGCTAATTAAAGTATCTAAACTACCAGGAAGCTGTAGTGAATAGTTAGGTGACTCCGATTATATGTGCATTAGAGTTAAACCACTACTTGTCTACACCTGTAACTAAAACTACAGAAAAGCATGTGTGAGTGACCAGAAAGTCACTCAACACACACCCATGAAAACCACACAAAACTAGAATAAAACCTTGTAACATCAGGGCCTGATTATCCATTTTTATATAATAAACCATGTATTATTTGTAATATTGTGTTTAATGGTTTATTAATGGATAATCTGTTGTTTCTTGGTTGTGTGTGGTTTTCTGTGCATCAGGTTGTGAT
>JAMKQA010122441.1:0-12597 GCA_024699735.1 Posidonia australis | reverse complement strand
ATATTGTATGCTGCTTTAACAGAGAAGGGCTGGTGAGATGGAGGTAGCCATAGGCAACTATCCTCTGCTGCCTCCAGAGACAAGGACTGTAGTATTGCAACTAGTTTCTCCAACTGATCCTGGAGGAGATTAGCTCTACCAGAAACACAATTTGTTATAAAGAACATTTTATCAAAATCTCTGTGAAAATGTTCCAAAGTTTGTTTGATGGTAGCTTTTTTAAATCTTGCTACCGAATATAACTCAGGCAGTGCATTGCAGAGTGTATATCCATTGTGCCAATTTTGCTTCCAAAAAATAGTATTAGATCCATTACCAGGGACCACTGAGGAGAAGCAGTTAAAAAAACCAAAGCCTTGTTTTATAAAATTCCACAGAGGAGAGGCAGTTGTGGCAGAGGAATTAAGTATTGCTCCAGGACCCCTATAACAGTACCTGGATCTAATCATAGCCTTCCACCCAGGCTGAGAGCCTCTATCAAAGTATTGCCAGATCAGTTTACACTTAAGGGCTTCACTGAAGCTTTTTAGGTTAACTATACCCCAACCATTTTCCTTTTTGGATCTACACAGGAGAGACCATTTAATTAGATGCTTTCCTTTCTGGTAATGTGCTAAGGAATTCCACAAGAAATTTCTCCTTAATTTGTCTATCTGCTTCTCCACTTTAGCAGGAAAATGGAGCATAGATAGATAATAAGTAGTTCCTAAAGAATGTTGAAAGAAGCAAAGTACAAGAAGCCATCAAACCCTAGGCACTCATCACCTGCCAAGGCAAAAACACCTCTTTTGATCTCAATTTCAAAGAACCGAGATTTCCAGGAAAGTGAGGTTTGGATGGGGTTGCGGGGTGGGGTTTGGTCAGGTTTGTTGAACGTCCCATGGGGAAATTGGAATGCCTCCTTACAGTTTCTTCTTTCACATTGGCGGTGTCCTCTAGAACATTATCGTTCAACTAAATCTTCAACCTGCGTTTGCATCGGGCTACTGCACCCATCGTGCTACTGCACCCATCGTCATCATCACCATCTTTGATAAGAAACCATCCAATGGAAGTTTGCTCGCCTAATCCGTCCAAAATTCCAACTCCTCTTTGGCTGGAATATTCCGGCTTGGAGCCAACATGGACTCCGCGTGTTGACCCCAATCGGTATTATCAACGTTGCAATATAATACTGACCTCGTGTTTTTTCCAAGAATATCTATATATCTATATGTAAGTATGATTTAAATATTTAATTATGGTAGGCATCAAATGGTGCCACAAGTACGTATCATCCAAAGTGACGTGCAAGTAACGTCCCTTCCCGGTGACATTAATTAAGGTTGACAGGTCAAAGGGAAGTTTCACTAGGATTATTATTCAGTAATTGTAAGCCACAAACTTAAGCGAAGTTTGTCCCTTCTGGTGATTTTTTATGTGGTAAATAGAGGGATACTTTTTGACATGCATGAGTATGTGAGTGGTTATTATTTTCATGCTGTGACAAATAGTCCCTTAGCTCCTTACAATCTCACCTTGAGTTATATGGGTCATGTTAATTTGTGAACTTTCATTTTTCTTTTTTTTGTTAATAAACCTGGTCTCACTCTTTCGTTATCACTATTACTTCATCATTGGGTTAAAGTGATATGACCGGTGAATGGCTCTCCTCCTTTCTCCTTTGAGATGGATCCTTCTATTTTTTGAATTAGTTTAAACCGCTTGATCTTTTTATATAACTTCTTGTAAAGGGTTCTAGGGAGTAAAAGGTAAGGTTGACAACTAATAATCGAAAGAAGATTGATGCGATCTTAGGCGTTAGGTTAAAATAGCTCTAAACCACATTTTGTTAGGGATGGTTGGGAATATGAGCATGATATAGATTCACTTAAAAAGAATTATCGTTTGATCAAAATACAGTTTCATCGAGGAAAAGAGGAGAAAAAAGAAAAAAACAAAATCAAGTTTAAGAGTAAAAAGATAGACCAAAAACCATGCTGTTTTCATCCATGCTTACATTTTGAAGACAATTTAACATGACTGGTGGTCACAACGATCATTGATACTAATATCATTTATAAGGACTTGTCTATGTAATTCTCTTTGTATGTTTAGACTATCCTCCAACTATCTTTTTGTTAATTGCTTGTTTTTTAATAAGGTGGTAAATATATTACTAATAGCAATAAGAGTCAATACAACAACAGTGACTCCAAGAAAGCCACAAAACAACCTGAAACAAAGCAAAATGCAGTCCTCTAATAAAGAAGAGTAATAGAAGTAGACTAGCGATATTTCAGATCAACCAAACAAAGTTTTTGAACAAAAAGATAACTTAATATTCAATAAATAGCAGATGAGCAATAAGAGTTGTGTCTATGGTAATACCTCAAAAAATTGCAATAGTCATCAATATCAAGTGCATAGCCTCCTCATCAAGAAGGTGATCGTTATCAAAGTCGATCAGTTGGACATCAATGGCAGTAATAGTCATCTTTAATTGCTAATTTTGAAATCAAACTAGTCTATAAGACTTTCTCTACCTATATCCCTTTGAACCGAAGTACTCTTCTAGCTCCACTCTTCTGGTTAAAAGCTGCCTCATCTTTGTCATGACTTCTCCTCTTCTTGACTTTTCTCTTAATGTCAAACCTATCCTATCGGGGCGCAAAACCCTAAATGCTCCTTTAAAAAAAAGGACAAAAGAAAACTGAAATTTCGGACATGGAGTCGAGATTCCTGAACAAGATTTCTCGAACAACAAAAACAGAAAACAGCAGACTCAACTTGCAAAACCTATCTCCGTTCCACCCTACTCCACGTTCACACGGAGTGCTGCGGCTGTTTTCCTTCTCAACCGGAAGAAATCAGATCCTAGAAGTGGTAATAGTGGCAAGAAAGGAAGTACCAAACACTACCGTCGCCATCATATCAGTCACATTCTATATATTTACACTCACATTCCACTCTACGAATCGGACACCACCAGCCATGGCGGACGCCGGCGGGCAGACCCACCACCGCCGCCGCCTCCCCCTCCCCGACTTCCTGCAGAGCGTGAACCTCAAGTACGTGAAGCTCGGCTACCACTACCTCATCACCCACCTCCTCGTTCTCCTCCTCGCCCCCCTCCTCCTCCTCGTCGTCCTGGAGGCCGCCCGCACCGGCCCCGACGACCTCCGCCAGATACTGTCTGAGCTCCGCTACAGCCACCTCGTCGGGGTGGTTTTCTGCTCCGCGGTTCTCGTCTTCGTCGCCACCCTCTACCTCCTCACCCGCCCCCGCCCCTGCTACCTCCTCGACTACGCCTGCTACCGCGCCCCCGACCGGCTCCGCGCGCCGGCGTGGCGGTTCATGGATCGCTCCAGGCTCTGCGGGAACTTCAACGAGCCGGCTCTAGAGTTCCAGCGGAAGATCCTCGAGAGGTCGGGTCTGGGGGAAGACACGTACTTCCCGGAGGCGATGCACAACGTCCCGCCCAGCCCGTCGATGGCGGCGGCGAGGGAGGAGGCCGAACAAGTGATGTTCGGCGCTCTGGACCAGTTGTTCGCGTCGACTGCCACTAGACCCAAGGACGTGGGGATCCTCGTGGTCAATTGCTCGCTTTTCAACCCCACGCCTTCGCTCTCGGCGATGATCGTCAACAGGTACAAGCTGAGGGGCAACATTCACTCCTTCAACCTCGGGGGGATGGGATGCTCCGCCGGTGTGATTGCCGTCGACCTCGCCAGAGATCTCCTGCAGGTGCACAGGAGCACTCTTGCTGTTGTCGTCAGTACCGAGAACATTACCCAGAATTGGTATTTCGGGAATAGGAAGTCTATGCTCATACCCAATTGCCTGTTCCGTGTCGGTGGCGCCGCCGTGCTGCTGTCGAACCGGTCGTCGGACCGAGGTCGCGCCAAGTACCGGCTCGTGCACACCGTGAGGACGCACAAGGGCGCCGACGACCGCGCGTTCCAGTGCGTCTACCAGGAGCAGGATGACGACGGAAAGATTGGTGTGTCGCTCTCCAAGGACCTGATGGCAATCGCCGGAGAAGCTCTCAAGACCAACATTACTACGCTGGGGCCACTTGTCCTTCCCATCAGTGAGCAGCTGCTATTTTTGGCGACGTTGGTTGCCAAGAAGGTGCTCAACAATTCTAAGATCAAGCCTTATATTCCAGACTTCAAGCTCGCCTTCGAGCACTTCTGCATCCATGCGGGTGGGAGAGCTGTCATCGATGAGCTTGAAAAGAACCTTCAGCTTCTACCTGCCCACGTCGAGGCCTCGAGGATGACGCTTCATCGCTTCGGTAACACCTCCTCGAGCTCAATTTGGTATGAGCTTGCCTACACCGAGGCGAAGGGGAGGATCCGAAGAGGTCACCGGATATGGCAGATAGCCTTCGGAAGCGGGTTCAAATGCAACAGTGCTGTTTGGCAGGCGCTACGCACGGTTCAGCCGACGCAGGGAAACAACCCGTGGCTAGACTGCATTGATAGGTATCCTGTGGAGTTGATCGATGGCTTCCCTAAACCACAATGATCAGAGAGGATCTCCACCATTTTAGCGCATGGGATCTGGTTTAATCAGGCTTCTGCTCATTCAATTCATGTAGCATATATGATCGTGATGGTATTCTTCTTTTCCTATGTAATCTAAAATGAAAATGCGTTGGCTCTGTGTTAGTTTATCCTCTTTGGCTCCCTCCTTTGTATTCTGCTTTTTCTTCTTCTTCCTTCTCCTCCTAGTATTTGTCAGTGTAGGATTGTTCTTAATTCTTGGGTTGTATTACTGTACTGCAAATTGTCTGAGATTCAGGTGAAACAAGTCAAATTATATATATATATTCCCACAGTTTCTCATATTGCCCCATTTTTTCTTCTCCACAGTATCTAAAATTCTTGGTGTATATTACAAATGGTCACCGTGTGAAAATGCATCCGCATTCTTGATTGTGAAATGATTTAATGCTTATCTCAATGGGCTCTTGGTCAAGATTTGTGGATTGTAATAGATCAATTTTCTGGTGATGCAAACTGATAGTGAAATGCCCCAGCAGTCTTATTGCAAGTTTCTTTTGTGATGTAGTGCCTGATATTGCAGTCTTTCATTATGCGGTGAAGGCTGCATATTTGATACTAGTAGGCGATGCAATTTATGGTGGCTTATTTTGCAGAGTTTTCTGCTCATGGCAAGTATGCGTCATAGACCTTATCTTGTTTTAAATTTGACTGTGTCTGTAGCGAGAAGCACCCTTTTATATTAACACTATTTAGATTGTTTTATGTTCTGCTAATATGCAAGGATGCAACCACTTTACGCAAAGTTTCTATACCATCAGAAAAGGAATTTATGTTCTCACCTTATCTTGTGATGTTTATCAGGCATTCTAGGCTGAACATTCAAATTCTTGGAATGTCCAAGTTTTTAAAGGAAGTCACTATTTATAATTAGATGGGAATTCGGAAGACAATGAATATTAATTCATTCACCAAATTAAGAACTTGCTGTCTGGCCACTCTTGACACAATCCCTTTGCTTGTTCCTGTAACAGTTTATCTCCTGCTTAAGTATTTTGTCTAACCAGAAACAAAAATTATAACTATGAGATTTAACATTTTAGTTTGACCATGGCACAGTTTATTTTCGTTTTAGGTACAGAGCTGTGAATAATCTATTCATCTTGTCCTAAATCATTTCAGTTTCTTATTTTTTGTCTCGAGGGTCATATTATCATCTTTTTCTTTTGGAATGTCAAGATAGAATGAATTTGTAGACTACTGCAAGATACAAGTAGGATTCGTGCTGATTGCAATGTGAGACTAAAATTTAAATTCCCTTTTTCTTTTTAATTATCTTATTTAAATCAGTTTCTGTATTTGTTCTAAAATTAATACTCTGCTTTCCTCCTTTTACAGTGAGCATTCGTTACATACTTACCCCCCCAAGTGTGCGGTGTGCTGATGAGGAACAAGATGAGGAGGTTGGTGTGGCCCTTTCTAGGAACCTCCTGGCAATTTCTGGTGGTGCTTCTAATACCAGCATCACTACTTGGGGCACTCTTGTTCTCCCCATCTACACTGACGGCCAAGTAAGTCACCAACAATTCCAATATCAAGCTTCACATCCTGGGTTTAAGGCTTATGTTTCAGCACCACGATGGTGGTAGAGCTGTCACAATGAGCTCAAGAACAACCTTCAATTTCTACCTAGCCATGTTGAGGGGGCCTTGTGACAGCAGCTCCTTGAGCTCCATCTCATACGAACTTGTCTACATCGAGGCAGATAGCATTAATAAGCAGCTTGAAATGCAACAGTGCCATTTGGAAGGCTCTAGCACGGCACTGCTGACATGGGGAAATAACCCAATGCAAGACTTTATTGATAGATACCCTGTGGGATTGGTTGGTGCCATCTCCTAAGCCACAGCAGTCACCACTGCAGCAGCCGCCATTGCAGCTGGTTTGACATACTTTGCTCCATTGATTCTTGTGGGGATCATGATCTTGGTGATTGTGTTGTTTTCCTTTATAATGTGAAAGGATGCACTTGGACTTGGGTTCCATGATGATTATGGCATGGGCTCTATGTTATTTTTATGATTATGACATTGGCTCTTCGTTATTATTTTTATGATTACAACATTGGCTCTATGTTAATTTTTTTTAATGGTTATGTCATCAGCTCTACATTATTATTTTGATGATTATGACATTGACTCTATGTTATATTATTATGATTATGATATCAACTCTATGTCAGTTTGTCAATTTTGACGCATCCTTTGTATTCTAGTTCTTTGAATTGTTCTTAAATCTTGGTTATATTACTGTACTTAAAGTTATCCAATACTCAGGCGGAACAAGTCAAGTTACAGAGGTTTATTGCAGTTTCCTGCAGATCAGGTTGTCATTTCCCATTTTCGCTTCTTTTTAATATCTCAATATCTTGGTATATATTCTTGATGGCTGCGGTCACACAAAATGCATCTTGATTGTTAAACAATTTGATGCTTCTCTGGACGAGCTCTTGTCTTGATTGTAGATTCTAATAGATCAGATATATGGTCATGAACACTGTTATAGAAATGCCCCAGCAGTCTCATGATACGTTTCTTTAATGGTGTAGTGCTTGGTATTGCAGTCTTTCATGATGTGGTGAGAGCTGCATATCCATGTGTAGTAGATGGTTTGTGGTTTGGTGGTTCCCTTTGGAAATTTTGTGTTCACAGAAGGTGTGCTTCATAGACGTCATAATCTTTAGAATTCTATAGTGTCGTCTGTGAAGAACACTTTCACAACGGCGCTGTATAGATGGCAGATGGTATGCTGTAGGATTCTTGGGACATGGCCACTTCTTCTGTGCAATATCTATGCCACTAGAGAAAGAATCGTAAATGTTTCTTTGGCATTTTTAGATTTTAGTTCAAACGTCTAGAATGTTTTATGAAAGTAGCTATTTATAAGTAAATGGAAATTCATAAATAGTGGATATTTGTTCCTTCACCAAATTAACATTGCCGCACACAGCATCCATTATAATGGAGATAAATCTCTATTCATAAAGGGAGCAAGAAATCTCCTCATATTCCTAAGTCTTAAATGTTTTCAAGATTCACAAGAGAAAATCTCTCTTGTTTCCTAATTTCTTGTTTTTGTGCATGGTATTTATTGACCTCATACTAACAACTCTCACTTGGTCACTAAGACCAATCAGTAAAGTTCTACATATTCCCATTATTCTTGGGATATATAAGTTTTTCTTAATTTTTACATCTACTATTTATGAGAATATGTTCCATCTCCATTATTCATGAAAATATTTCTTAATCTCATTAAGTTCACATGCTTGACAAATTTCTCTATTGGAAATCCTTTTGTCATTGGATCCACAATCATGTCTAAGGTGAGAATATAACTTTCCTCTATTTCTTCTTTCTATATAGTATCACGAATGTAGTGATAATGTATCTCATTGTGTTTTCCTTTTGATTTATTGTTACTATTATTTATGAGACTAATTGCTACTTATTATTGGAATATATTCTGACTGGTTTATCTATCAAATTAAGATCCAAGTCATTCAAAAATCTCTTAATTCAAACAACATGTGTGGTGGTTATAGTACATATAATGTATTCTACTTGTTGTGTATATTTAACAACACAATTTTGCCTTTTACTTCCCCAAGAGATAGCACCACCACTAAAGATGAAAAAGTGCTCGGATGTGGACTTTCCATCATTTTTATCACTTCTAAAGTCTGCATCTGAGTAGCTTAATACTTCCAGCATTTCTGCTTGGTGTACTTGTTTGTGTTGCAACGTATCCTTGATATACATCATAATCCTCTTAACAACTTGCCAATGTGCTGGTCCAAGATTACTTTGATATCTACCAACCAAACTCACTGGATATGTGAAATCTGGTTTAGTACACAATATAGCATATATTAAACTTCCAACTACTTGTACACATGGCATTTTTAGAGATTTCTGTCCTTTCTAGGATATTAACTTTTATTTAATTTTTTTCCATACACATATAGCGTAGATGCAGGGGATAGTTTTGCATTTCCAATCTTTTTAACATTGAGTGTAAATACTTTTCCTGATCTATACTCAGCATTCTAAACTTCTGATCTTTAAGAATCTGTATTCCAAAGACATAATATGCTTCTTCTATGTTCTTCATCTTAAATTTCTCACTAAGTTTAATTTTCACTTTATTTAACAATTTCATATCATTTGTGGCGAGCAAAATATCATCTATATACAAAGATAATATTATAAAACTGCTCCCACTTTTCATGACATACACACAATTGTCCAATCTGTTTGAGATAAAACACATATGGACAATCACATTATGAAATTGAGATGTCATTGTTTAGAACATTATTTTAATCTATATATTGATTTGTTCAATTTGCACACTTTTCTCTCATGTCTTTCCACTTTAAAACCCTCAGGCTAACATATGTATGTCTTCTTGCAATTCTCTATTAAGAAATGCAGTCTTAACATCCATATGATTTAATTCCAAATTTAAGTGTGCTACGATTGATAGTATAATTCTAATAGATTCAAATTTTACTACTAGAGAATATGTTTCCTAGAAGTCAATTCCTTCCTTTTATAACCTTTAGCTATCAATTGAGCCTTGAACTTGTCAATTGACCTATCTACCCTTAGTTTCTTCTTGAATACTCATTTACATCCTATTGTTTTTCTTTTCTTAAGTAAATCATGCAATTCTTAAATATTTTCCTTTTCATGGAATCATTTTTATCATTTATACCTTTGAGCTACAAATCTTTCTCATGTGATTTAATCACATCACTATATATAATGGACTCCATATGATTTTCTTGATCTATATCTGCCAAGAAACATGATGGCTTATAAGAATATAAATGGTAATCATTCATTCATAAAGGCTGAGTTCTTATTCTTTTATTGCTAAGAGCATTAGGTGGGTCATTTATAGGCTCAATAATATTTTCAATATTTGGTTGATCATACTGGTCATTCTAGTCATTCTCTACTATTTCCATGGGTTCATTTGTATTTTTTGCGTGTGGTTGATTCTCATTTTTTAGATCATTTCTTTGAATATCATTATAGTAATCATCTTTAATTACTGATAATAGTTCATTTTTATCATGGGCATGCACTTCTTTCTTTAGATTTTTTAGAAATATAGCATTTCTATATTTAATAATTCCTTTTTCCTTATGAATTTTTTTTTATCCTAATAACTTAACACAATATCCTAGAAATCTGCATTTTAATGTTCTAAAGTCTAATTTATCTCTCAGTTGATTTGGAATGAATACATGAGTTATTGAACTCCATTTCATTAGATGATTGATCTTAGATTTCTTTTATTCCACAACTTATAAGGGACTTCTATGATAGATTTAATAGGTATTTTATTCAAAGTGTAATTTGTAGTGAGTAGTGTCTTTTTTCAAAATTCTTTTGGAAGGCATAAATGTGATAGCATACATCTAATAAAATTTATTAGAGTTTTGTTTATTTGTTCTATTACACCACTTGTTATAGTGTATATAACATAGTAATATGCCTCTTTATTCTATACTCTTGACAATATGATTCAAATTCCTTTGAATTGTATTCTCCACTTCTGTCAAATCTTAATATATTCATGTTTCTTTTAAAGTTGCTTTTCCACTTCTTTCTTATATTTCCTAAAGTAACTTAACACTTCTGTTTTATGTGAAATTAAATAAATATAGGCATATCTAGAATAATTATCTATGAATGTTACAAAATATTTTTTATTATTGTATGTTTTCACACTAAGTGAACCATATACATTTGATTGTACCAAGATTAATAACTCATTTTTCCTATGTCTAATACTAAATGGTTTTTTTGTCATTTTTCTAACTAAATAATGTTGACATGGGGTTGCTTCCACCTTATTAATATTTGAGAGGAGGTCTAATTTTACCATTGGTTCCATTTTTGATTTTCCAGGATGAGCTAATCTAGCATGTCATAAATCACAAGTAGACAATAAGCATAAAGAATAATCAAATTGTATTATTTATTTTATTGTCTATTACAGAAATATGAAAAAAATCATGTTATGAGACAAATGCTCTCATTACAAGTACATTCTTGTTCTTTCTAATAGACACACGTTTATTATAAAAGCGAATTTTGAAGCCATTCTTTATGAGTATAGGTATAGAAATAAGATTACGCCTTATGTTAGGTGCATAGAAGATATTTTTCAAAATCATAATGTTGTCCCCCAGATCTAAGCGATAAGAGGCAACACCTTCTACATCTAAATTTATGTTGTTTCCCATGTAGATGCGTTGCTCACCAGATTTGAATTCCTTGAAGGATTCTAGCCCTTTCTTTGTTTTTATAATATGATGTATAGCATTAGAATTTATTTACTAATCATTTGAGCTTAGCATAATGATATTATTGCATTCCACTATGCTAATGAAAACTCTCTTGTTGTCTTTCTGTTCTAGTGCCTTGCCTTTGTTTTCATCCTTGATTGGATAATTTACTTTAAAGTGGTCAAATCAACCACATAAATGACAAGATTCCTATGGCATCTTTGACTGTGATTGATTTTTAAACTGTGTCCTATTCGGCTTAGTCTTTCTGTTCTGATCTTTGTCTTTCTTGGGTTTCCAGTGTACAATATTACTTTCTTCTAAATTTAACTCTTCGTTCCGATGACTAATCATAATATCTTATTTAATTTCCAACCTTGCTGATAGTTCTAAGAGTTGAAGGGATGGGGTAGATTTCATTGCTGTGGTTACCATATTAAAACTATTTGGCAAGCTGTTAAGTATAGTTGCCACTTGTAATTTTTCTAGAATAAAACTATTAAGTATAGTTGCCATTTGTAATTTTTTTGGAATAGGAGTTCTAGCAATAGATAAATCTTTTGTCATGACAATCATACTATTCACATGTTTCACGATACACTGTTCATCATGTATTTTACAAGAGTTATATTTTTGAAGGAGGAGTTGAGTATTGATTTTAGTAGTTTTATCATGCTTCTCTTTAAGAGCATTCCATAGTTTCTCTGAAGTATCGTAAGTCTCAAAAATTTAATGAGACTATCTTCCATGAATATAAACATGAAGCTTCTTGCTCTTTTATCATCAATTTGCTATTTCTCTTTCTTAACTTTCACCTTAGTGACATTATTGTCAAGTTTGAGAGGATTGGATTTAATAACATATTCCATATTATCATAGATAGGGCATATTTTATTTTCTAGTGCCACATTTTATAATTTATCCCATTTAATTTCTTAATCTTTACCAACTCAATGGTGATTAACTTACTAGCAGCCATTTGAGTAGATCTGGAGAAAATAATTTTCTAATTTTAGAATTTTATCTTGGACAATATTTAACAAGATTAATTAAATTTATATATGAATGTACCAAAAATTATGTATAACTAGGATAAAATAGATATTAACTTAAATGATGTAGTGATTAATTAATAATAAGAATAAAACTATTATAAATAGATATGTATCCAATGTGAAACAATAATCATTAATATAAAGCAGCAACTGTTGTGTCTTATTTAATTACCGCAAGTGCAAGGTGTACTATGTAGTATGTGGCAAATATGGGTCGATCTTACAGAGAAAAGTGTTCAAGAACAGAGATTTATTATCAATTATTGAGATGAAAAAATGAGAGAGATGATGATTAAGGACTAAACACTTAAGAAAAATTCAGAATAAATGAAGAACTAGGATTTTTGAATCCATTCATGTAAATATAAATGCATGATTAAATCCACTATATGTTTTTCGATTGATCTAAATAACTTAATTCAATGGTTCTTATCTTAACAAGCATAATCTATATGCAATGTACCATAGACTATCAAGTCAAGGAATAAAAATACAGAAATCAAATTAAATCAAATGACATATGATGGAATTGAGATTATATACACAACCTCCAATTAAATCTTCCCTAAGTATAGACTAAAACGATGAAGTCAATGTTAATCTATCAAAGTTTTTCGATTCATTGAATGATCTATGTAATATACATCCAATCCACATATTCATAGCATTAAGCATAAAGAGAAAACAT
>JAMKQA010122439.1:0-17198 GCA_024699735.1 Posidonia australis | reverse complement strand
TTGCTGGAATAGTCCATCGCTCTTGATGCCGGTGTGTAATTTTTGAATTCATGCTAAGACTTCTAAATCTTTTTCACGTTATAATATTTATGAAAATAAGCATAAATGAATAATCATCAAAATTAATGTTAATATTTCTAACAATTTAAACCTGCTCCGTTGTCTACCAACGTAAGAGGGATGTGAAAGTTCTGGTATTGCGTAGTGATGAACAAGGGGGAATTATGATTGGTTCTCGATGGCGGCAACTCTTGGCTTGAAAAGGAAATCACTTGTGGCACTGCTATCATACCCACCAAAGTTTCAAGGGTAGCTGGCTCAATGGTTGGGGACACATGGGCAGTTTGGAAGACTCTAAGGAAGGCCTCCCTGTACTCGGCTGAGGAGTGAATCAGGTCCCAAATCAAAATGTCAGCTTTAACTTTCTTAAGCTGAGCGGTTATGTCTGCTGAGGTTGGTTGTTCCTAGTGGGAACAGGTGGAACCTTTCTTGGTATAGGTGGTTGTGAGGATTGAGCTTGCAACTGGATGGGTACTGGTGCTACAGGTGTTGGAGGTCTCGATGGTTGGGCTTCTAACTGGACAAGGTTGGGTGTCAAAGGATTTGGTCTAGGTGCTGGAGGTTTGTACACCCTACCCGATGGTGTTCCCCATACACACATTTCTATGGCATAATTGTACAGAACACGATGCGTGTCATGAGTAAGGGTGACGACAACTGGGGAACCGACTGCTAGTTGTACAGGCATGGCTGGAGGATACGAAACTTGGTAACTATGAGGTGCTGGTGACTAGATTGGTCCAGATTGCGGCCAGGCTTGTAGACAAATTGATGCAGGTTGTTGTGGATGTACGATAGGTGGTGCCACAGTGTACTTCGACTCAATGGTAGGACAAATCATATTGACTGATTCCAAGGAATCACCAAGGAAATAACGATACAACTGGTGGAGGAAAGGGAAGGATACATCATGAATAAGATCGATGGGACAAACAGAATATGAGATAGATTCAATAGGAAAGACGAAATTGACTCCCGAGGGACCTGATGCTCCCGAGGCTGAATGTTGAGGCAAAAGCTGGCTAACTATGTTAGGTTGTGTTGGTGGTGATTGTGCAGCTATTGATGCGGGCGCTGGGCCTACTGCCTGTATGCTAATCACGATGTCCTTCTGGTCAATCAAGTCCTAGATTGCGTCCCTCGGCGTGAGGCAGTTAACCATCGAGTGACTTGTGACCCGATGGAAATTACAGAACGCATTCGTATTATACCATGCAAGTGGACTTGGTGGCGAGTGAATCTCAGGCAACCTCATAATGGATGCAACTTTGGAGAAAACCATGCTCAATGGCTCCACCAATGGGGTATAGTGGCGCTTGTCACGGCATTGTCGCTTCGGTTGTAGATGTGCCAATGGTAGGCGAATCTTAACCGGTGGGGTAGGGTATACTAGTGTGGCAGTGGGGGTGATGTGTGATGCATGAGGTGCTCTAAGTGTGAACGTGGGTGCATAAACTACTTGGTGCTGAGGGGGCAGATGGACATTTGCCGGTGCAGCAGGGGATTTAATGTAAGAAACTGTATTCTTGGAGGGATCCCGCCTCTTGTGTGGATTGGCATTGGGGCTATTGTTATTGTTGCTGCTGCTGGCGCCACTATGCGAGGAAGTGGCCTATTTGGCAAATGTAGAGAGTGCCAGAAAACTGCCACTACGCAATGAACTCTCAACACGGGCACCTGCCCGAAGCAACGTCAAAAAGGTGGTAACTGGCTATATGCTGAGTAGAGCCCTAACTGCTGGCTATGCCCCTCGGATTACAATCTCAATAGACTCCTCATCAAAGGGTCTATCTTTGACCAACGAAGCAAGGATCACCATTGTCCAACATACTCTCCAAATGTTTCTTGGGGCCTCTGCTTAACTACGACCAAGTCCTCCCTCTTCGGGACTAGGTCAAGGTTAAAGGAATACTATTCGAGGAACGCCTGTGTGAGGTCGTCCTAAGTCTTGATGGTAGCTATGTCAAGGGAAGTGAACCATTTCAACGCGGGTCCCGTAAGACTCTTCTGGAACACGCGGATAAGCATTCTCTCGTCAGTTTGAAGCTGGACGAGGTCTCCGTAATAGGCTTTAAGGTATGAGATTGGGCAGCCTCTACCACTGTATTTCTCGATTTCCAGGATATGAAAATTCGAAGGAAGAGTCGCCTCTAGGAAATAACAGAGGTCCCGGAATTGGTAGGACCGGTGGTCCCCGCCCTACATTTGTCGGAGTGTTCGCTCCAAATCGTTCACCCTCGTAAGGAGAGCGTCCAAAGCTACTGCAGTCGCGGATTGTGCAGCTGATGCAGGTGTCACATACATCGTATAGGTTGCTCATAAAGGCTCCTCCAGATCCACCATTCCGTCGTCTGGTGCTACGACGAGATGGTCAGTGTACCCATGCAAGGGTGTTGTGGGCTGAGGTACAAAAGATGAGGCTTGTGTCTGGTACAGGGGTGAAGATAAGGCAGGGGGTGGTACTACAGGAGATGCAGAATGCGAGAGCAAAAGCTGCTGGACCAGAATGGCTCTGGGAACTATACTCATGGCTGGCTGTGCTCCTGCCAGCCTAGAAGGCTGGCCACCAGATAGTAGAGATGCATGTTGTGTAGGGTGCTAAAGCTGTGTTGCAGAAGGCAATGTCGATGCCCCTACTGCCAGAGAGACGAGGGATGGCGAAGACTGTGGGGGTGGTGCAGTTGGTGCAACCTGTGGTCCTAAGGTTGGTTGCAAAGGCAACTCTGGAGTCGGGAAGGACAAACTTGAAAAGGGTTGAGCATCAGTGCCAATCCCTGCAACTGCTGGGTGAGGGCCGACATTTGTTGTAGCTGCGCGGTCACGGGATTGTCACTTGTGGCTCCAAAAGATGGAGTCAGAAAAGGGGAAGAGGAGTCGAGAAGCTGAAAACCCAACTGTCCAAAGTAGGGAGAAGGTACCATAGAAACAACCGTAGTCGGTTGGGTGCTAGAAAACACATAATCTTGAGTGATAGGAGTCGGGGGAAAGGTCATGGGAACAGACTCAACAGTTGGGGCCCTAAAAGCAGTAGATGACCAAGATGATGGTCCCAAAGGCAGAGTGGCCACAGGGACACAGTACTGGGATGGTGGAGGTCCTCTGGACGTTTAGGCGAAGGTGGAAGCAACAGTGATGGCAGGGACTGATACAAAGGAAGGATGGACTGAAACAGGGACCTCCTCCTAGACCATAGAGGAATGAGGCTTCAAACAGAGTGGCTTCAGTGGATTCAGGTACACAACCAAGAATTTTCTATGTGGCTTCAAACAGATTGGTCATAAGCAATCAAGAATTTTCTATGTGGATTTAGGTACGCTTTCTATGTGGATCTAATCAAGAATCTCAAAAAATCTCGATAACATCGTCTTCCTCTCCAAAATCAATAAAATTTGAGCTTAAAGGTCTCTAGAAGAGAATCAAACTTGTGTTGTACCTAAGGATTGTAAACAATTAGGTTTCTACAGTAAGTAGTTAGGTTCTATTTTCTTGTTGGAGAGTCAAAAGGTGCAAGAACACTTTCAATTTCTAGTTTCTATGTATTAACGAGTCATATAAATGGATGAAGACAACAAATAAGGGGGATATCCAATACTATAAGGCATCATACTAATGAGTTGTAATTGAAATTGTGGCAAATAAAAATTGAAGAAAAACTAATTCCTTGACAAGTTATCAACCTGAGGTAGCAAGACACGACAAGTCAGCCAAGTCTTGTCAACCCGGACGGCAGACGACTTGACGGTTGTCAACCGAGTAGTTGGGGGTACCAACCCAAAGAAAAAGGACATGACAAAACAAGTGATTTGTCAAGCAAGAAAGGAGGCAAAGAAATGAGTTGTAATTGAAATTGTGGCAGAGAAAAACTGAAGAAAAACTAATTCCTTGACAAGTTAGGGGCAAAACAAACACTTACCACGGTCGCACGATGGAGCAAACGATGCGTTGGAACAAATGGCATAGAGTAGTGGAGCACTAGAAGAGACAACATGGGTAGTAGATCGACTGACGGAGGAATGCTGGAGCACGAAGTACAGTAAATCAATCAACGAAGGAGTGAAACATTGGAGCAAATGACACAGGCATGCAACGTGGTGAAGCACTGGAACAGATTGGCATGTTGTACGCTAGTCGCTAGAGCTGTGGAGCCTAAAGGAGTGAAAATGTGAGATGAAGTTAATTAGGGATAGGATTTTGAGGATTGAAATGTAAAAAAACTTTTATATTTCTTTAAATAAAAATGAATGGTGGAGATTTAAATCCATTTAATCCAATAGTAGATGAAAGGTGGATATGTAAAATATTTATATATATTAATATATAGATTAGTTCCAAGTTCAGTTCGATTAACCATACTTAGAACCAAAAACCGAACTATTAAGAATAGTTCTAAAATTTGAGAACCGAACCAAACTATTTAACAAATCTAAATCAAACCGAATCATAAAAAATGGTTCGATTAACCAGTTCTGACTGAACCGTGTACACCCCTAGTCAAGGTGTAACGACCTGACTTTGAGCCATTATAAAAATCTAACTATAAATTTTTTTTTCTTTACTTACTTACAATAATTACTTATATCAAATCTAAAACTAAATCAAACATTAAACAACTTATATCAAAATACTGATAGCTGAATTAAATTAAATTAAACACTTACCCAATATCTTTGATGTGTGGTCGACTGACTCCATCGTTATGCACTAGCAAACTTCCACTCCTATTCTGCACTTGAGAAAACGCCAACAAAACACACATGAGTAACCACTGAAAGGTCACCTAAGGCACACCCCCACTAAAACGCATATTACTTTGGCATCTTTCTTGGATGCCACTCATAGTCTTGGACAATACTCTTTTGCCCCACCAGCAACACAACTTTGAAATCATATCCTTGAAAACTATTCTCTCTTTTAAAATATTTATTATAAAATTCTTTCTAAACAGTATGCCAAACACATCAATTAGGCATAAAAATCTATCCATATTTGTCTTTATCAGAAGCCTCATTTATTTGGCTTAGGGGTCTAATTCGAAATGCCAAACCAAAATGGCAGGCTGAAATAGGCCCAAGTGCTCAACTCGATCAACTGAATTTCAAAATGGTCATCCAAAATCTCCTGAAACGGACGATCGAACATATTCGATCGTCTGAAACAGGACTCAGGGTTGAATACTGACAGAAGAACGACATACCGGTTCTATTCAGTATACTGAATTTCCCTTTTTATGAAATCTCTTTTCTTTTCAAAAAACCTTTGTTTTATTTTAAAATCTCATGCATTCCTTTTTCAAAACTTGATGCTCTACTTGAATTGACCACTCTTGCCAATCAAGTCATAACAACTGGAGTGTGCTACACTAACACTGTGCCTTTATTCAGCCAAAATAACAAATCATAACTCAGGAACTACCTGCAATCCCTTCTAAATCATGCTTATGCCTTTCAAAAACATTCTCTTTCTTTTTCTTTCAAATCTTATGCATACTTTTCAAAACTTGATACTCTACTTGATTTGGCCACTCTTGTCAAATCAAGTCAC
This sequence comes from Posidonia australis, assembly GCA_024699735.1. NCBI lineage: Eukaryota > Viridiplantae > Streptophyta > Magnoliopsida > Alismatales > Posidoniaceae > Posidonia > Posidonia australis. The sequence goes on along the minus strand of JAMKQA010122439.1, from coordinate 11,597 downwards.
AATCACTGGAGTGTGTCACACAAACACTAAGCCTTTGCTCAGTCAAACAACAAGTAAATCTCAAAACTGGCACAACTCCTTTTCTTTTCGAAACACTTTCTTTTTAGTTTATAATCTCAAACTTTACTCAAGCATTTTCTAAACTCTGTTACACACTTGGAATGGCTACTCCATGCCAATACCAAGTCCAAACCAGCACAAGCTCTAAAACCCTTCCTAAAATTCTTTCTCATAAATCTTTTATCTGGGTTCTCATTGAAAAGTCTATTCGAAGAAAATCTCTTTAAATCATGACTTTTCAAACATTTTCATTCTTTCTGAAACTCACGCTTTATTCTAATGCATTTCTAAAAAACAATTCCAAGGACTTGGTTCCAGCCCAAACTCTGCCTCAAGAACTAGCTAAAAATACAACTTTGGCTGGAACTAGCCCTAAAAACTAGTCTCAACTCAATTAGAATCTGGCTAAAACTCAAAATCCAACACAGCTTATCTCTTTCTTAAATCTGAAAACTTTCTAAAATCTCTTTTCTAGTGTCACCTTGATCATAAATAATCTGGCCACAAACGGAGGGACAAACACCAATCTCAATCTCCTACACTACCATAATGAAAGTCTCCATGTTGGGTATCCACCGTCTACCTCGGCCAACAGGCTGCACTCTTGGGCTCCTCAGGCCCCTTTGAGCCAATAGGCTCTCACTATTTTCTCTTTACACTGGGATGCGTTTTCAACGTCTCTTTATTCTCTTTTGGTGTTTGAGCTCTTTGGTGCTTTACTTGGCCCATCGCGAGCTCATGGGTTATCTTCTCCAGCCCATTGCAAGCCCACGAGTTCTATCACCCGACTCTCTCTAACACCAAGCCTCTGGGTATCCAGTCTTTTTCACCCAGGTACCAACTCTGAAAAACTCTTTTCTAAAAACATGCATTTCTTTTCTAAAATTCTTTTCTAAATCTTTCTGCTACAAAAATCATTTCTGTAAAACTTTTCTTTTTTCCTGAAAATAACACTTTCTCAAGCTCTTTTCTAAACCAGAATCATTCTAGAAAATCTTTACCTAAATATAGGGAATCTTATTTTAAATCTTGTTCTTTCAAACCCTTTGCAAATATGTGCATTTCTTTTCCAAACTCATTTGGAAACTATTTTTGAAAGTACTCGAAAATCATTTGTGAAAATACCACTAAAATGCTATGCAAAGGAACACCATAAAAATCCTTATAGTTCCTTATCAAAATTCTTTAGAAACCACTGTTTAAAGTCATCTATGCTCTTTAGGAATTTTTTGAAAACTCTTTGAAAAACCATTTCTCAAAGACACTCTTATCTTCTTATAATAAACTTTGAAAATCATTTAAAACTTTCAAGCTTAGCTGAAACATCAATTAAACACTTTTAGGCTATAGGCATATCCTGAAGAACTACATAGAAGCTCACAATGGTCATGAAGTCCTTAATGACTTACGAGACCAATAAATCAATTCATCTTGCCAATTCTTTTGGGCCATTCCCAAAACTATCCTAATGGTTTTCTTATTTGTTTTTGTATCCATTTTAATTATCTCTCTAAGATTAATACATATATACACCCATATATATATATATATGTATTAATAAACTCTTTAAATATTCAACATAGTTTCAGGGTCTGGTTCTGCATACCGCTCAAATTCGTTATGCTGCAATTCCTTGATTCGGCGTACCAGAAAATTTCAGTATGTCGGTTCCGGCGATTTCTGAAAACTGAAATCTGCCCTGAAACAGACCCATTCACCAGAGTTGGGACCTTCCGCGGGCCAACTTTTGATGAACCAAAAATTATGTGAAAATTCTTAAAGCAACCAATTCAAGTCTACTTTAATTTGGGACAAGTTTCATTCCAATCTCATATTTGTAACTCGAGATATAAATGCTTAAAGCCATAAAACTCAATCTATCATGCTTAATGGGCCATCAATCTTTACACATGTGTTGGTATTTCTATAGGCAAAGAAAATTAGCAAGTAGCCTAATGAATTAAAGATCTTCGAGTCTACTTTTAATGGAACAAAAATCATTCAATTCCAATACTCATAACTCAAGTTATACATGATTGAAGCATGAAGACTCATATAAGTCCAGTAGTGACAGCATTCTCATAATTCTTCAAAAATTCATCAAAATCTACTAAAAATCCACAAAATTCATAACATGCATCCAAATGATTTCCACTTGGCATAATCCACAAATCTTAAGCTTTGATGAAAGGAATCAGGGAGAATGGGGTGTGTACCTCATTTTTTCTTCCTTCTTCTTCCTTTCTTCTTTCTTTCTTCATTTTCTTCTTTTCCTCCTTTCCCTCTTCTTTCTCTCTTCTTTCTCTCTTTCTTTCTTTCTTTCATTCCCTCCATGTCTTCCTCTCGAGTCTTCTCTTCTTTCTCTTTTTCTCCTCTCTTCCTTTTCTTCTCCTTTTTCTTCCTCTACTCCGATTCCTCCCCTCTTTTTTCCTTTCTTTCTCTTCCTTTCTTCTTCTTCTTAGCTTCTCGAGTCTCTTCTCTTCTTTCTTTTTTTTAACAGTGTGCATACCATTCTCTATAGCCGCCCTTCCCCCTTTAGCCACTTGTTTGTTAAACTTTTTGCATAAATTTTGCACAAACACCTCCTGAGAAAGAGAAACTATCCAAACACCCATAATTCATGAAATAGCTTATGAATTAGGGTCTCAACGACACTGTGGCATCCAACGTTGATCCATCTTCGGTCTCGCACTTTCACGAGTCACCACACATCTTTGTTGGTAACCTTCACTAAAAAAAAACTTAATCATTAATTAATTATTATTAATCATGATTAATTGAGAATGTTAAGGTTCGAGATATTACATAAGGCCACCTAAGGCAAGTGCTTTAGGTAGAATTTTGATAAATTTTAAGGACGTACTTGCAATTTTACAAAAAAAAGGAAGAAAAGGGATTAAGGCAACACACTGCACACAGGTGACACAACATGAGCCTAAGCCATCGACTCTCACTCCGCATCCACTCTGTGTAGTCATGCACACTCTATTGGACCATTTTCGCTACGAAGCTGGACTGGCAATTGCGCGAGCCATTCGCCTCCAACGTCCGTGCACACTCCAGCACACCGCACACTCCACTGTAGAGCATGAGTCGATGAGCCAACTGCCTTCATGCACACTCCGTGGTTCACTACGGAGCACAAACCCGAGCTTGAGCCGTCATAGTAATCATGCTGCCTTTGACCTTCCTCAATCCTCAGTCCTGCTTCCTTCCTTAGTTCCTCTAACTCTAATCCTCTGTGTCACTGTGTGCCTTACAGCCTTTGACCTCAGTGCCCAATGCTACTCGCTTGGTGCTCCTCTTTGTACACATTCAGCATCTGGTATCCTACATTAACATCCATCTGGTCAGCCATCCCTTCATCCCCGTGAGTCACTTACATTCAAGTCTTTATGTTGATTAGATCTACCATATATATTTCTCAAATACTTGCAAATTGTAACGCCCTTAGGTGTCACAATCCTATAATCTATTACATATAGAGCTATTACTAAATAAATAACTCTGAAATAAATGCAATAAATTAAATTAAACAACTAACAACAAATAATTACTAAATCTACCTAGAACTTGTGGTGTGCGGCTATGTGACTTTTGTTATATGCGTTAGACTTGACTGCTACTCCTATATCTGCACTTGTAAGAAAATCAACGAAAACACGCATGAGTAACATCTAATTGTTATCCAATACATGTCTACCAAAAATAAGGAAAAACAACAAACCGAAAACTAGAATTGCTAACATCCAGTTCCAAAACCGCACGATTGCCTCTCTTAGCAATCCAAGCCTGGAGTCTACAATAGCACAAAAAACCATTAAATTCTCTACAAAAAACTCACATGGAAAGTCAAATCACCAAAAACACAATGCTCTCACTCATTATGATGTGCCCTAAGAGATACCCTCTAAAAATCGAAAGAAAATCCAATCTCTTAAAACTAGAGATCTGCCAACAACCACACTGTCAAAATAGGCATTTCAACAATGAATGTCAACTATTGCTTTTTTCTTTTCAAAACACATGCATCTTTTGAGCACTCTTTATGCACACTTAGTATGACTACTCTACACCAAACTTAGTCTAAAATTAGTACAGAATCACATCTCAAAAGCCAGCATAAGATGGCATCTCAAAACCTGTAACGACCGAGATTTGGAAGTAATATTTTGGCCAGATATTTAATGTAGAATTCGAGTGTGTTGGACATTGGGAGCTCTAACGTTCAATGTTAGATGCATTCTCAACAACGTCTTATCCCTAGATTGTAGATTTCTAGCCTTCTTGGTGTTTTGTGGTTGTTGTGTTGTGCTAATTCTTGTGGAAGTCTTGAGGGATTGCTTTAGATTGTGAAGGTCTATTGGCGTACTTTGGTGGCCGAGCTTTGTTTGCATGAGCCACATGGATAAGGAGTGATCGCATGGCTTGGTTTCTTACTCTTAGTTTCCTTCTCTCTCTTCTTCTTTATTAGGCCCCATACCATCTTTTCCTTCTTCTTCTTCTCCTTCTTTCTTTCCTCCTTAATGGGACAGAAAGAGAGAGAGTGAGAGGGAAGAGGCGAAAGAGGGAGGGACTGAGAGGGTGAGAGAGAAAAAGATGGTTGTGAGAGGGAGGAGGAAAGGATCATTGCTGCCACTACACCATCGTTGCCATCCCAAGGAGGATCTAGTCCACAGCAATGGCCGAAGGAGGAGAGGGTTGCGTCGTTCACCGCTTGTCGTCGTCGCACCGTTGGTGGAGGCACACACCTCTTAGGCTTCTCTTTTTCTTGTAATGTGATTTCTAAGTGCATGATAGTGTGCTTGTGGTATGTGGATGGTTTGGTAGATTTTTGGTGCATTTATGGTGGAATTATGGTTTGGGATGAATAGTACTCCTATGTGGTTTTCTTATGATTTCTTGAGCCATGGACAATGGATCACCGTGATTCTTGTTCTAAATCATAGATCATCTCAAGATCTTTGTTTTAGTATGTGACTCGAGTTTTGTGGCTGAGTGTGTGTGGTGCGCCCTTGGTTCCCATTCTTAGGACGAGCTTGGGTTGCTTTATTTTTAGGTTCTGTGATCAGTAGATCTGGCATGCCGAAATTATTTCGATATGTCGATCTTGCTGTCAGTTTCTCTCAATCTTAGAAATCGATATACTGAATAAGTTCAGTATGCCGATTGGCTTGTGGGAGACTGGCCTAGGACCAATCTTTGGTATACTGAAATGGGTTGGTATACCAAATGGGTTCCCTGATTTGAACCCAGAACCTAGGTTTGGTCGACCATTTGAGAAACGGTCTACCGAATCAAATCTAGACCCATTTGTTAGGTGTTTTATTTGTTGATTAATATATATATGTGTATGTGTGTGTGTGTGTAGAGAGAGAGAAAACGAGAGAGTAATGATCAGGTAGGGTCCTACCTTACTTTAGAAAAGTAGAGTCCTTAATCTCAACTATCAATCTTCATCTCAATAGCTATCATTTTATTGCAATAACATATATATATATATATATATATATTAGGAGGGTAATTATATTGGCATAATAATAATTAGGAAAAATCATTAGCATCATCTTAGGGATTGCCTAAAATGAATTAGCAAGATATCTTTATGATGGGTAGAATAAAAGACGATCTAATTTAGAAATACTAAGTCTTTTCCCAAATAGTTTAGAATAGACGATAAGGATCATGATGTCATCCCTTGATCCAGATATTGGTTTGGTTTTGGGTGTGGTTTACTGAATGAGGTATTCAGTGATACTATTCTAAGCGTTGTGATTTCGGAATATGGATCTTATTGGTGTTTGACCTTATAGGTTAAATGGAACTTTAAGACCATTGTCTGGCTTTTGTGTGGGTCTTCTGGGTGGATTCTTACACCTAGGAAACGTTGTTGTCGTTTTGGGACTTTTGTGATTTCCAAATGGTTTTCAAATGATTTTAAAAAGATATGGATGTCCTGATTTTTAGGAGATTTGTGATTTCCAAATGATTTTCAAATGATTTTGTCAACTAGGATTTTGAAAAAAGAAACTACATCAGTTTGTATAGGTTTTGGAAAAATGTTTTTCAGTATTTTCTATTTGTGGTGAGACCAAGAGACTAAGGCAAATGTTCATCGAATCCTGGAGGTATGATAATCCTAGATTGTTGCTCATGTGGCAAAAGCTGAGGTCCGTGGGTCGAGATACTGACTGAACTTGGAGGTATGACACTCAGCTTGTTCCAGGTGCCGAAGATCCAAGGTACCGTTTGTACTTGATGGTATTGTGACAGCAAATCCAGGGGGTATGAGAATTCTGTGTAGTTGGATGTGATACCTTAGTTGTTACATATACCGAGGCTAGTAGGTGTTGCTAGAGCTTGGGGGAGAGCAACTAGTCGGGGCTTGAGCACTAAGATTGTGACTGTGGTTGTGGTACTACAGGACCTGGGCATAGAGGACCTGAATTACCCTTAATGCCGATACTGGTCAGGTCTAGGGTTAGAATCCCTAAGTGCTTAGGTGACACAGGGAGACGATGGGATGCACCCAGTGTTGTATGATATGTGGATATACTGATGCTACAGTTGGGGAGGTTGGACTTCTACATGGAGTGATTCACCACGGTAGTGCAGTTGAGAGAAGCTGAAATCTTCATTAGCTGCTTGTGGCCGTTGTCAATTGCTTGATGCTAGACAGCATGACACATTATTGAGGGTCCTTCCGAGAGGCTGAACTTGGGACTCATGGTTGCGATTGTTCGTGGCAATACAGTGGGACAAGGGTTAGAGTTCCCAGCGACTACTTGTGACCAGAGCTTATGGTTGGTTTTTGGTTACGCCTGTAAATGGCGTGTGGTTTTTGAGATATGGATTTGTGTCGTTTTCTAAGATATGAATTTTACGTGATTTAAAGTAGAGACTCTATGTTTGGTGTGGTTGTATGCTTGATTTAGTAGTAGTTATTTCAAGTATGCAAAAAGGATTTTAAAAATATGCATATGATTTTGAAAAGAAACAAAAAAGAATGGTTTAAAAGGATTTGTTGCTTGTTGGGCAATGGTAACTTACCTATTGTAGTGTTTCGGCATCCAGGTGAGATGCCGAGGTTTGGCTGGATGTGACGTGGATGCGCCTAGTCTTTTGGCATTGGTTACAGAGTTGTTTGTGTGCTTAGGTGGGGTGTGTGTTGGGTAACCTTTCAGTGATCACTCATGTGTTTTTTGTTTTCTGTTTTCCACAAGTGCAGGATAGAAGTGGGAGCTTACTAGTGCATATAGAGATGGAGTCACTCGACTACACATCAAGGATTTTAGGTAAGTTTATAGTTTAGTTTTGCTTTAGTTAATAATGCTTTCATTTATGTTGTTTATTATTAAATTTAGTTTTAGAGTTAACATAATTAATAAAGAAAAATGTAGCTAAGTTTAGGGTAACGACTTAGGGGTCGTTACAAAACCAAGGTCTCCTTTAAACCGAAGCCTGGGAACCTAAATTAGAGCTCAAAACTACAACTCACGTACACAATGTCAAAACCTATTGTGTCACTATGGCCACCAGCGACTGACCAGTCAACAAGCAGTCGTTGAAGTGCATTGCATTGCTACAGACAGGTCATCCTGTGTAGGAGTTCATCTATCCCTAGTTCTTATTCTAAGAACTCTCCAAAGGTCCACTCTAGAACAAACATAGGGTATGTTCTCAACTACGGCCACGTGAGACTCCAACTCTGGGCCCTATCACTTGGTAGTCACAACTTCGAACTCGTACCTAACCCTCTAAAGGTATCAGTGTCCCTAGTCTACCAGTGTAGTCTTACAATCTATGACTCCTACCACTCGACAACCACGACCTCAGACTCGTTACTGACTCTCTAGAGGTATCAATTGTCGTCAGTCTGTTAGTAAGATCCTACGGCTTACGTGGCTCCTACAACAAACCACAGAAAATCACAAATCTCATCTTAGGCAATTGACTCTCAATCATCTAGGGCTATCAATCATCTTAGTCTATTGGCTAAAAACTTTGGCTTCTTGGTCTCTTAAAACCTCAGAAAATCATTTTCCAAAGCCTTTGCAAATCATGCATTTATTTTCCAAATTCTTTTAGAAACCATTTTCAAAAGGCATTTCAAAATCATATTAGAAACATCACAAAATATCATGTGAAACTCTACACATAAAGCCCATCTAAAAACTGTGAAACTATGTACAAAACTACGTGCCAAAATTCTACAAGAAAATCACTTAAAATCATCAAGACAAACCCCCACTATGGCTACTGTCCTAGTGGTTGTGTGCGAAAACTTACACTGACATGTGTGCCCAATACACATGGTAGAATGTGTGCCCAAGAAACACCACAGACCCAACAATTGTCCTAAGGGCATTAGACACATACCACCTGCCTCCTAAAGGATAAAAACTTACAAGAATACTGTGAAACGAGAACAAAACTCGAGAAAGTACAAAAGACCAGAATCACAAACCACAGCAGTAGTGGCCAACCACCGTGGCACAAGATTCCTACTTGAAGTCCCAAGCACAAATACGACAATTAAATATTACGACAGGATCGCACTTGGAATCCCAAACACAATTATAGCAATAAATAATACAATATTAGGGTTCTCACTTAGGATCCCACACATTCACCACAATAAATGTAGTATCAGCAAGAATAAAGAGAGGGCGTTGGTAGGTGCGTACCAACACTGATGTCAATCCCCACATCTACTTAGTCATGGCAATGACAAGAGAAAGCAGTGACACAATGGTAGACGACATCATGGTGGCGAGCAATGATACGACAGTAGTAGCATAACGATGGTGGCAGAAATGGTGAGTTGATGATGAGCCTCGGTGACACAACGATGAACATGATGGCCTCCTCTTCTCTCACTCTTCTTTCTTCTCTGTCATTCTCTTTCTCCCCACTGTAACGTAGCAACAGCATGGTAGCACGACAACGAAGAGACGGTGGCAACGATGAGTGATAGCTAGTGGTGGTGAGCAACGGCGACACACGTAGCACAACCCTCTCCTCCTCTTCTCTTAGTTCTCTTTCTCTCTCTGTCACCATCTCTTCCCCTCCTATGCCTCTTCTTCTTCTCTGATCCCTCCATGGCAGCGGTGATGATGGCGGCAACATTGGCCATTCCCCCTTCTCTTCTTCTCCATTCTTCTCCTCCTCCTTCTCGTTTTGCTTCTCTTTTTTTTTGCAGGTTTGAGCTCACGAAGGAGAAGAAGATCCTGGATCCCAAAAGCATTTAAATCCACTTAAATGAAGGCTCAGTTATGAGTCAAAGCTATTGAATTTTCTGCACTAGGAAAACATACTAGGAATACATCTTACTTTTACGCATCCAGAATACGCCCCACTTTTACGCACCAGGAATACACGCTGGATACATGCACTTTCAGCTCAAAACTACACAATTGAAATTATAGGTGTTACACAAACATATTTCTGCCGCCTATTGACCTTAGCAAACTAAACAATTCCATACAAACAAAATGAGAGAGCAAGTACTACTGACTGCATTTATGCATTCAAGTCTTTTCTTTATGTTTATGACTATGTTTCATTTTTTATGTTTAGCATTCAAGTAATCAGTTAATCTTTGTTTACTTGTTCTAGTTAATTTTTTATATTTATGAATTTTATGGTTCAATTCTTTCTTTTAATTATCATTTCAAATTTTTAGATAAATAGACAAGGGCAAAGATCGGCTATTTTTAACAACTATTTTTTACAAGTCTATTTAAAGGCATCAAATGCCTTTGAAGATATAAGACTCTTTACACTTTTTAACATTTTCAAGTCTTTGAAGATAACCATAAACTTCATTTCTCTTGTGACCATTTAATCTATGATTTCTCAATCTTCTATTATAAAAGAGGGTGTGCTTGAATCCTTCAATGTGTGAAGGATTCAATGAGAGGTGTAAATGGGTACTTTACTGCCCTTTTAAGGAAGAAGAGTAGTAGAACTTTACGAGGCGGTGGTACGTAAAGACTAGAATAGGACGTAGTTCGAACTAATATAAATTTCTATGTATGCTTATGTGAATAATTTTTTGGTGAATGCTCTCAATTATTTTGTTGAGATTTTTTCAAATATGATGCTTAGTAGTTTTATTTGTATACAACAACATATTTTGTTTATTCTCATTTTTAGAATACATTTTCGATCATACAATTGGTATCAGAGTAAAGTTTTTAGTTGTTGTATTTTCAATTTATATTTGCTATGGTTGCACTTATTTTTTCAGTTTTTGCTATAGGTCAATTTACAACAAGGCCTCCTCTGTTTGATGGTTTTAATTATAGTTATTGAAAGTATAAAATGATAATCTATTTGCAATCATTAAATTTTGAGTTTTAGAATATTGTAATTAAGAAGTATTCTCCTCCCCCTACTAATTTTAATGTTTGGGATGATTTATCTAAAACAATGGCTAATTTAAATGCTAAAGCTATGAATGCCTTATATTGTTTTCTAGATAAAATTGAGTTTTATCGAATTTCTACGTGCATCTCTACATATCAAATGTGGCACACTTTAGAGGTTACACATGAAGGTATTAGTCATGTAAAGGAAACTAAGATTAATTTACTTGTACACAAATATGAACTATTTAAGATGAAGCCAAAAGAAAGTATAGTTGATATGTATACATGTTTCATTGATATTACTAATAGTCTTCAAAGTCTTGTCAAAGTATATACATAGGCTAATTTGGTTAGGTAAATTCTTCGTTTACTCACAAATGATTGGGAGAAAAAGATCACAACAACCAAAGAAGCAAAGGATCTATCGATAATGACTCTAGAGCAACTTATCAAAAGTTCAATGGCTTATGAGGTACAAAAAAAGGAATGAGATGATCATGAGTCAAATAACAATAGCATAGCTTTGAAGGCTACAATATCTAAAGCTTTAGAATCGGATGAAGAGTTAGCTTTAGTTACAAAGAAGTTTAAGAAGTTTTTAAAGAAAGAGAAACCTTATCATTAGATTCGTCGTCAAAGTGATCAGAAGTCACTTACTCAGAAAAAGGATAATCAAGAAGTTCAAGATGCTAGAACTTGTTTTAACTGTAAGAAGTCCAGTCACATGATTAAGGACTATCTTCTCATGAAGACATGGAAAAGAAAAGTGGAAAAAAGGAATTAGATGAAGAATTAGCTTTGATTACAAAGAAGTTTGAGAAATTTTTAAAGAAAGGGAAGTCTTATCGTAAAAGAGGTTTAATTACAAAGAGTTTTATTTATTTATGAGTTTATTTTCATTTATTAATGATTCTCATGTCAGTAAAATTATATGATAGTAATCATAACTTCCCAACATAAAACCACATGTGGATGTCCTTGATGTAACCATGCCGTCAGGGGGCGGCAACAAATATATATATGTGTGCCAAAGTCGACAAAGCCACGGTAAAAATAAAATAATGCAAAAATACAGGAGTCGCCACCTAGTCTATTCAAATGGAAGACAAGGAAAACCATATAACATGAAAATCATGCAAAACAATAAAAGAAAAGTCTTCGTAA